>JABUQX010054139.1:52500-58216 GCA_015478945.1 Trachelipus rathkii | reverse complement strand
AAAAAGTGTATCGTAATGTGAGGAGTAGATGTGTTAGTGATGTAGCCTGTAGGCGGTTTGGGAATATGTGGGTGTAGGAGGTGGTTGGGTATTGGTTGGTGTGGGTGTTGTGTTTGTTTGTGTGGTGGTTGTGTGTGGGTGGTTGTGGGTTGGTGTGTTTGGTGAGGGTGGTCTAGTGTGGTGATTATGTGTATATATGATTGTGGATTTAAGTTGAAGTTGGAGTTTGATAATTTTTGTTGGTAGTAGTGTGTGATGTTGAGTGTTAGTAGTTTGGTTTTATGTGTGGATTAATATGGTTGTGTGGTGGATGAATTTGTGTATTGAGTGTGTCGAATTGTGTAATTTTTGTTGTATAGATTAGTAGTTAGGTAGATTATAGGGTGGTTTTATTATAGTGTGGTATATATTTAGTGATATTATAGGGTATGTAGTGTTATTATATATATAATATAATATAGTAAAGTATAGTATACAGTGTGTAATGTATAGTGTGTTGTGTGTGTCGTTGTTAGTGTTTGTTTAGTTGCGTGGTGGACTGTGTGTCAAAGATTGTTTTTCGCTCAATTCCATTTGTGTAAATGTAAATAACGTACGAGGCTACAGTTTTGATGGATAGGATGTAATGTAGTGGTAATTATTTTTTTGAAAGAGATTGGCAGTAAATGCATTAATGAAGAGATTTTTTGGTGGAGGATCTGTTTTTTGACACTTTTTCTATTTGTTAGAAGAATGGTATATTTTCTCTACTTCATATTTGATATTACTTTTTAAGTTTTTTATTTTTATTTTATTTATTTTCTATTTATTATTTATTTATTTATTTTATTTATTTATTTAGTTTATTTATATATTTATTTATGGATATATACACTCAAATTTAAAATGTTTAAATGTTTGGATAAACGATTTTTATCAAATTTATATTATATATATATAATATATTTATTATATATATTAATAATATATATAATATATATATAATAATATATATATTTTTATATATATTATATTATATGTAATATTTTTATATATATATAATTATAGTATAATAATTAATATTATATATATATATATATTACGTTATTTATATATATATATATATATATTATATATATATATTAGTATATATTATTATAATAATATTTATATATTATAGTGTATTATATATATATTTACGTTATATATATATATATATATATAATATATATATATATATATTATATATTATATATATATACATTATATTTATATTATTATTTATACTATATTATATATATATATATATAATATATTAATATATATATTATTATATATATATATATATAATTATATATATTTATATATGTATTTTATATATATATATTATGTATAATATATATATATATATATTATAATAGATATAGTATATTATATATATATATATACTATATATAGTATATTTATATATATAATATATATATATATATATATATATATATATATATATTATATTATAAATAATATCATACAAGAATGTTAAGAAAAGAGCTTATTTTATCGTGAAAATTATGGAAACGTTTGAAAATATATTTAAATTGAAAGGAAAATTTTAATAAATATGTTGAGAAATATCTATAAAACGAACTATAGAGGAGCAAATTACATATTTTATAAATTTAAGATAAAGGTTAAATATTGGCTACTGAAGGAGATTGGGAGAAAACTCAATTCAACGATTTACTTATCAGAAACCTTTTATATATTTATATATATATATATATATTATTATAATATATATATATAATATATATATATATATATTATATATATATATATATTATATATATATATATATTATTTATATATATATAAATATATATATATATGATATACTATATATAATATATATATCTATATATATTATATATATATATATATATATATTATTGATATATATATATGTATATATATATATATATATTATATATATATATATTCGAATTTTTTATTATTATAATTTTTATTATTTATTATATATAAATTTATATTTATATATATATATATAATATATATATATATTATTATATAATATAATATTATATATAGAGAGAAGAGAGAGAGAGGAGAGAGAGAGAGAGAGAGAGAGAGAGGGAAAAGGAGAGAGAGAGAGAGAGAGAGAGGAAGAAGAGAGAGAGAGAGAGAGAGAGAGAGAGAGAGAGAGAGAGAGATCTAAGTAAATGTGTTTCAGATTGGACAAATCTTAGGAAAGTGTAGGGGGTGGACGAGCCGATTCAGATGAGGATGAACGCATTAGAGAGTTGTGTGGTGTTAAGAAAGGGGGTTAAATGAGAGAATAAATGAAAGTAGGTTGATATGGTTTTGTCACGGGGAAATTATGGATGATTGTCGGTTGGTTAGCGGTGGAGAGACGAAGAAAACAGTGGATTGAGTCGAATAAAGAACGCTGGATAGAAGAAATGTGAGATTTTGGCGGTGTGGAGAAGAAAGTTGCAAAGGGGTTTTGTGGAGGGGTTTGGTTTGTAGCCCTCTGAGCAAGGTAGAAACCAGGTACAATTGACGAGAATGCCATAGTGAGAGTTTGTCGTGGTCCCGTGAAGCTCTAGTGTGAATTTTCTGATTGCGACGAGCTTTCACTAAAAGGGAGCAGTAAGTTTGGGCTTTCTTTGAACTTGTGTCATATCTTTCTTCTACCTACTTTTCCGTTTCGGTGCATGTAGCACTTGTATCTCAATCTGGGGAAAGAAGAAGTGGGTGATTGATATATATATATTTTATTATTATATTATATATATATATATACTATATATATATATATATATATATATATATATATATATATAATATATATATTTATAATAATTATATATATATATATATTATATATATTATATATATATAGTATATATATATATATATATAATATTATTATATGAATTATAATATTATATATATATATATATATGAATATAATATATATATGTATATATTATATGATATATATATATATATATATTATATATATATTTTATATATATATATATATATTATATAATAATATATATATAATATATATATATATATATATTATATGTATATTACTATAATATATATATTTAATATAATATATATATATATATATTTTATAATATAATATATTTGTATATTTTAATTAGTATATATATATATATAATGTTATAGATATAAATACACTATATATATATATATTATATATATATATTATATATATATCTACTATATACTATATTATATATATATATATAATATTTAATATCTATATTATAACTACTACTAAATACTCATATCACTATCACTCATAATATATATATATATATATTATATGATATATACTAGTATATATATATAAAATATATATATAATATTATATATATATATATTATTTATATATATATATTATCCTATATTTTGGTATTTTGTATAATTTAATATATTTGTAATATTTAATAATTTTATATACATATTTATATGTATATATACATATTTTAATTATATCTATATATATATATATAATATATATAATATATATATTAGTATATATATATAATATATATATATATACATAATACTATTATATTATAATATATATATATATATATATATATATATATATATATATATATATATATATATATATTATATAAAATATATTTTTTTATTTTTTAATAAATTAAAAAAACTATTAAAACAATTAAAATAAATTAAAAAATTAAAATTATTTTAAAACAAAAAAATTGATATTAAAAAAATTTTAATAAAAAAATAAAAAAATAAAAAATTTAAAAATAATTTTTTTTAAAATTATTTAATTTTTAATAGTAAAATAATAATATATATAATATATATACAATATATATATATATTATATAATATATATATATAAAAGATGTTTTGTTAATCTAATAGAATTTAAATATGCATTGTTATAATAAGGCTAATAATAATTAATCTATTTGGTGCTATAGAACTTACTTATCCTTAATAAAATTTTGGTAGTTTCTTTAAAGAACTAGGCTAATAGTTTCAAAATATAAGTAATAAAGATAAAACAAAATGCGCTTACTACTTTACAATTCAAAAGTGACTGATCCATGAAGGAGAACTTTTTCCAAATTGCAATTTTCTTCTAAAGAGGTGCTTTATTTACATGGATAATTTCGAAATATTCGGATCTATAAAAATAATTAATATAAATTAGATACACAAATATATATAATCATTTATATATATATAATAATTATACTATATATATATAATATTATAATATATATATATATATATATATATATATATATATATTATATATACTATATATATATAATATTTATCTTATATATATATATATAAATATATAAATTTATAATTATTATTATAATATATACTAAAATACTATATATTTATATATATATATATATATATTTATATATAATATATATATATTTTATATATATATATATATATAAAACATATATATATTATATATATTATTATATATATATATATATTATAATTATATATTTATATCTATAATATATATTATTATATTATATATATATTATATATAGGTGGAGCGACGTGAGAGGCACAGGAATGGGGAGGTGGGGGGAAGTGGATGAGATTTAAAGAGGCAGAATGTGAAGAGGCTAGAAGGGTATGTGGAGTAAAAGGGTGGGTGCAAGCAGAAGGAAAGGGAGTGAATGGTGAGTGAGGAGGTGAAGGAGGTGGTGAAAAGGAAAAGGGAGGCTTATGTGAAATGGTTGGGAAGTAGGAGAGCTGGGAGGAATATAGAAGGGTTAGAGTGGAAGCAAAGAAGGCGGTGGAGAGGACGAAGAGAAGAGCAAAAGATGAGTGGTGTAGAAAAGTGACGGAAAAAATTTTGAATCGGGAAGTAAGATGTTCTGGAAAGAAGTAAATAAGAAAAGGAAGAAGAAGGAGGGGTTGGGGGAGAGGATTAAGGGAGGAGATGGGGAGTGGATAGGAGGAGAGGAAAAGGGTGAGGAAGAGGGGGGGGGAGTATTTTAGTGGATTATTGAATGAAGTGGGTGGGGAGGGGAGGAAGATTTGCAAGAGGTGAGGTTGGGGAATGAATGGGGGAGGGAGGGGAGAAATGAATACAAATGGATGGAAATTATTAGGCCGTGAATGAAAGGAAAAAAAGGGATAGTCGCAGGTTTGGGAATGGTGTGAAGAAATGTAATTGTTCGCAGAAGGGAGGTATAAGGTGGAAGGAAATGGGGCTTGTATAGGTTATTAATATATGTTGGAGGAGTGGTTTAGGTACACAGGTATTGGGAGGATGGTTTTTTGGTTCCCCTGTATAAAGGAAAAGGGGATAGGATGGAATGTGGGAATTATAGAAGGTATAGTGTCTTTTTAAGTGTTGGTAGGGAAAAGTTGTATGGGAGATACCTGATTGAGAGAGTGGAAGGAGTTTTAAGAGGGGAGATGGGGGAAGAAAAAGGAGGATTTAGGGAGGAAGAGGGTGTGTGGACCAGGTGTTTACACTAAAGATGCTTGTGGAGAAAAATATAGAGGGAAGGGAAAGTGTATGGGTGTTTTTTAGAATTAGAGAAAGCATATGATAGAGTGAAGAGGGGGGAATTGTGGAGGGTTTTGGAGGAAAATGGAGTGGGGGGCAAATTAGGTAAAGGTATTAGGGCCTTTTATAGGAATAGTA
>JABUQX010054139.1:37500-45000 GCA_015478945.1 Trachelipus rathkii | reverse complement strand
TTTATACGCAGCGTAGAGGAAAGAAGGGTGGTGGTGGGGCGCTTTATGTTAAAAGCAATATTCATCTGTATAATGACTGACTTTAAAAATTAATAATGATTATTGAAATCAGTGGGTTGGGTAGATTATCCTTATATACAAAATCATATAGAATAGGGGGCATTTTTATAGACTCTGCCAGAGTCCAGAATTAGATGCTGAAATTGTGAAAGAAATTGAGAGACAGCATGCCACAGTAAAGAAAAGGTATAGTCATAATGGGTGATTTGAATTTTCCTGGCATTCAATGGGATTCCTTGTTCTAATATGGACCGTAGTAGTTCTGCATTCATAAAATGTATACTAGATTAACTTTTTGACCCGATGGTCCTAAGAACCACAAGATAAAGTGCCTATTAAGGAACTTAATATTAATAATGATGAAAGTATGGTGGGTGAAGTTAAGTGACGGAGAATTTAGGACTTAGTGACGGTAATATATAATTAGATTTTATATGAATGTGATATCTGGGCCAAATTGCAAATTAATAAGGAAAAGATCATAGATTTCGAATTGGCGATTTTACCAATTTCGAGACATGCTTAGTAAAATTGACTGGGATAATAAGTTTAAAGACAAAAAACTGTTTTATCATGTGGAACAATTTTAAACAAATTTTAATGAATATTCAGTCAGTAAGTTTTAAAGAATAAACCCAATAGGGTGGCGAAGAGAAAAAACCGTTTGGTGGAATAGAGAGATAAGAGAAGAAAATTAATGAAAGCGCAGATGTTTTAAATATTTCAAGGGTAGTAATGGGAAGATGATTTTAGAAAATTTATAGGCAAAATAGAATGAACTTAACCTAGTAATAAGAAGGCAATAAGGAAGAGGCAGAAAATTAAATTTAGCAAGGGAATAAGTAATAAGAACTGAAGAAGTTTTTTTTTTAGCTTTAATAAATTTAAAAGTATAGGATAGGAAATTGGCCAATTAAAATTGATGAGAATTTAGTGAGTTCAGATAAGGAGTTTGTCAACATTTTTCATGCTTATTTTTGCTTCAGTGTTTACAGAGGAAAGATTTAGAATAATAGTTTCAGAGATAATAGTTCTTGTATGCATGTAACAAATAGCCTTACAGAATTTGAATTTGATGTAAAAAATATTAAAACGTTTATTAGATTATATTGATCCAGTAAGTGCAGGCCTGCTGGTATATATGGTAAGAATTTCTGAAAGAGGGTTAGTTTTAAGCATATGGCATAAGGCCTGTAATTTGAGTTTTTTAAGCGATTATACATTGTGGTGGAGGGTACCGATGACTGGAAAACAGCATAATGTTGGCCTATTTATAAGAAGGTAGTAAGGAAGATTTGGGAAAATATAGGCCAGTTAGGTTAACATCTCTGGTTGTAAAGGTTCGGAAAGTTACTGAAGGTCATATAGAGAATATTTAGAAGATAACAAGGTTTGTATGACTACCCAGAGGTTTAGAAAGGGTAGGTCATGTCAGACAAACGTGTTTGAATTTATGGAATAATTACTGACTTGCATTGACCGAGGAGTCAGTTGAAATATTGTAATATTTAGAACTTTAGTAAAAGCTTTTGATAAGGTTCCCAATAAGGCTGATGAAAAAGTTATTGCAATGTGGTATACGGGTGGAGTTGGTAAATGGTTGGATTTAAAGAGTGGTTCGAAATAGAAACAGTGTGTGACAATAAGTGGAAATAATCATCATGGAAATAGTGGAAGTGGTGTCCCACAGGGTTCAGCGCTGGGGCCACTATTTATTTCTTTATAATATAAATGATTTAGACAGGGGACTTAAATGCAAGGTTTCTAAGTTGCAGATGATAACAAAAGTGGCCACCTCAGTTAGGAATAGTGAAAGGATGCATAAAGATTCAAAATGATCTTGATAAACTTTCTTTGGTGGGCAGATAAGTGCAAATGAATTTTAATAGTAAAAGTGTAAGGTTTTACCTAGGTTACTTCAAAAATAAAAAGTTTTTAATACGGATATGATGGGGAGTGCTTTGAGTCTGTGGACCAAGAAAGATTTAGGTGTGATTATAAGCAGTAATTTTGGAAGTAGCTAATCAGTGTTTGGAAGCTAGAAATAGCTAATAAGATGCTGGGCATAATAAATCGGAATGTTGTTAACAAGAGCAAGGAAGTAATAGGTAAACTGTATAATAGCTATGTTATGGCAGTATAGAGTAATTGTGCACAAGTTTGGGCCCGTTATTTAAAAAAAAGACTTAGATATGCTAGAGAGAGGGCAACGATAGAGCAACAAGGATGATTTTCTGGTTTTTGAGGGTAAGGAGCTTGAGGAGAGGCTGAAAAGGAGTTTAGGAATGTTTTTATGTAGAAAGGCGATTTCTTCAGAGGGGACAATGAATACAAGTCTTACAAATATTTCATCTATTGATAAACATAGAGACCAATTAAATTTTTTCATAGTGACTGACAGGTGACCAAGGGGGGCCTAATAAGAAAAATTTAAAGAAGAAGCATGCATCTTGAATAAGGAAAGCATACAGACAGACTTAATAGGGTTTGTTTTAAATTTTTGAATAGTCTGGAGAGATTATTTGAAGAGGGTGCTCGTTGCAACATTTTAAGAAAGGTTAGATTCCGTTATGGATGGGTTTGGTATGCATATAATATATTGAAAAAGCCAATTGGCGGTTTTTAGTTTATAGCAGTTAATGTTAGATGGAATGTGTGAAAGATAACTTAAGTTATTAATGCATGTGGAATGGTTTGGGTATCATATTTATATATTATTTAGTTTTGACTAAGCCAAATTGGTGGATTTGTAGTTCAACAATTGACAGCCCTAGGGTGCTTTGTGGATTTGCATGAGCATGTTTGGGTAGTGGGTTGACTGGGGCAGTCTCGATAGGCCCATGTGGCTTTTTTACTGTCTCTATCATTCCTAAATGTCCTAATGTCCTAGTACATATCCTAAGCAATTATTAGATGTGAAATGAGAAAGAGACGTAAAATGAACTATTGAAAATAATTGAAAAGTTAACAAACGATTGATTTTGGCAAATGAGAAGAAAACATCTTTTAGTGCTACGAGTGAAAAAAATTCAGTAGGAATAAAAATATGTTTTTTGGTAAAAAAGGTTCCGTATTTGTTTGTTTTTCATGTATAGATGTTTGTATACATACAAACATATCAAACTGATTAGCAAGACAGTAAAACACAACATAAACTATATGGATCGAACGATGCAAGTAAAACACAATCAAACTATATTGATCGAGATGCAGAATTTCGAAACTAACTATATAAATCAATCTTTGGCTGTAACAATGTTATTTATTTTTTTCGAGTAAGATTTTCACTTCCGAAATATCCTGAACGAGTCGGTGTTTCCGGGCGCTGTCAAACGTAAGATTGTTAAAAAAGTATTATTAAAAAATGACCTTTTTTTATTTAATAATTTTGATCTGTTTTATTATTATGAATTTTCATTCTTGTCTATGTGGTAACGACATATGTGAATAAAATGTAGAAAAAAAACATTTTTTGTGTTACGAAATTATAGACTATATATATAATATATAAATATAATATATAATAATATTATATATATATCTATATATATATATATATATTTATATATATATATATATATAATATATATTATATATATATATCTGGAAAGAATGAAAGGCATCATCGACAAGTTGATACAACTTTAATATTGAGGGAGAAGTGGGAATAGTGTGGAGCTGAATAAAAGGAGCTCACTCTATGGTCATACGCCAGGTGGAGTTGGATTTTAAAATTGGGCTCGGTGCAAGTTCATTTAAAGGTATTGGGTAATAATCACTGGCGACCAGGTAGAGCGATCCATAAGAGAATGGACATAAGGAATATCAATACAGGAAGAAGTTTGTGTATCTAAATGTTCATATGTAGGGAGTCCTCTTTCTGTAGAGGTTAGCGGCGATTTATATTACGACGGTTGTAAGAAGTGAGATGAATAGTGAAGTTCTGCAACTATGCATTTTGTGTACATTTTGGTTACTAGTTTGGACAAGTTCTTCAAAATTAGAGTAGTAGCCACGACAATTCCATTAAAGGAAGGCGGCCATGATATGTTGTTATAAATATTATAAGGATGGTCTTTTTGAGACAATTGTCTATATGTGGCTAGGGGTAATGTTGGAAGTGGATTCAGATGGAGAGGAAAGGCTGAGACGTGGGTCTCGACGAGGAGGGGAAACAAATCCTGGTGGTAAGGAATGGTCATACAACAGAGATTTGGGGTGTACGACCGCATTATTGGGAGGAAGTTTTAGTGATATTTGGTGAATGGGCTTCGCCATGAATGCGAGACAAATTGAGTTCAACCAAGTCCATCTTATTGTGTGGGATTTTGGTTGTCGTTGGAAAGAGCAACCAAAAATGACCATGTTTATTAATGGGAGTGATATCAGTATCTACCTAAGCAGCAGATTAAAATTGTGGGGGATATGGTTTTTTTTCCATGTAAATGGGGAAGGAAGGTGTCTCCAGAAAGGTGTCATTTTTTTGAAAAGATGTAGGAGTTGCCATATTGGGATCTGATATATGATTCGTTGAATTAACAAAGCCTGATACTGGGGATTTTGCCAGTATGTCATCATGAGAGTGATTTTGGGAGATTGGACAATTTGAGTTAAGATGGGAGACCTCTAGGTTCCCTTTCATGCCGCCAATAATTCCAGAGCTGTTGTAGAGTTTGAGTTGTTTACGTTGAACGGTTTTCCATACACCTCTCTCGAAAGCGCAGAAAGCATTAGAAAGAGAGTGTATCGTCACATCAAGCTCTATTTGGGAGGTATTATCCATTTCATCCTCTAAGGCATAAAATACTTTAGGGAGTGTTGAGATAGGAAATTCGGGAGAAGAGTTATAGGAGAATTCAGAAGAGCTTTAATAATCTTGCAAACTATCAAAGGCTTGATTAGTAGGTTGTTCGATAGCTGTGATTGTTTGGGTACAATCTATTGAAGTCTTTGTTTTTGTCTCTGGAAGAGACTTTATGGAAAGGTCTCTTCTGAGTTACATTTTTTTGCGTCTGGAGTTAATGTGTTTTGTTTAGAAATTTGGATGCTTTGTATTTTAATGAATAATCTTTAGCTAGGTGATTATTCTTTTCTGTGTGTTTAGGAACATCTTTTTCAGGAATTTGAGTAATAGTGGGAGGTGGATTAGGGATCAGAGACACAGGCCTCTTGCGTAAGTTTGGCAAACCTATCGGATAGATATGGGTCAGAGTGTCTTGGCAGGAAATGTTTTTCAAGCTTCGTGTTGGATGAACTAATTTAGTTTTATTGTTGGTTAGTTGAAAACTAGTACTCGGAGTAAGGTTGTTGATAGCAATTTGGACGGGGGATTGGATCAAGGGCTGCTTTTGTACTATTTGAGAAGTTGGTAGTGTAGGCAACACAGGCGGGCAGGTTACAGTAACTGCTTGAGTTCCGCTGAGAATTTGTGAGAGCAGATCTAATGGGATGGAGTTATATCAAAGGATTAACACGCAGAGTCAAGGGGGCTGCTGCTAGCATAAGATTGCCTTTGTCTTGTAGGATATTTGTCATTGAGCTGGCGTATGGCATCTCTTCTGTTCAATTTTTGCACGGTACACAGCTCCAAAACCTCCTGTTCAAACAGGTACGGCATGCATATTAAGGAAGAAGCACTAAAGGGCCCTCCACAGTTTTTGCAGTGTGGTGTATTTTCACAGGGAATGTGAAATTATTTTTCGTAAATTGGGCATATGTCATGGGTCCCCTACAGTATTTTCGGGGATGACCAAACCGTCGACATTTAAAGCAACGTATGGGTCGCGGGATAAACGGGCGAACACTGTAACTTGTAAACCCTATTTTCATCTTTGAAGGTGGATAAGGGTTACCAAAGGTCAGCAGTAAACGAAGATTTGGGGTGTCAGGTGAGTCCCGACCAGAGGGAAATCTATAAATGTTTGTAACGGAAAATCTTTTCTGCTGGAGATTTCTCAAAATGAAAAATCTTTTCTGCTGGAGATTTCTCAAAATGACAGCAGTATCTTCGTCTTTCTTTTCTAAAGAATAAATAATGCTTTTGGATGTGTTTCTTATTTCATCAGGAGTGGAAATTAAAGGAATGTTTCTAAGAGACGTTAAGGATGACAAAATAGAACTTTGATTCCGGGTAGTAGCTTGAACGAGTATGGACCCATTTCTCATTAAAGTGGCGGGGGGGGGGGGTCTTCAACTCCTAATGCTTCTTCAAGCTCATCGCTAAGAATAATGGTTATTTGCTCAATGTAAGCTTTGGATGTAGTATATCGCAATAAGTAATATATCGGGAATGATGTAAATGCTGGCATTCCCGGAGGGGGAAGCAGCATATGGAGTAAACGAATGAGAACGACAGAACGACTTTTATGGGACCACCTTTGTGGGATTACCCTAACCATTTGGGCACCTGGGTTGTTAGGGGCATACCAGTCGATGAATCGCTGAGGTTATGCGAAGGACCCTCAGGTGTAGGAGAAGGAAGAAGAACGGAAGTACCTGCTGGTCTAGTAGTAGTATGGACCAAGGTGTGGTCAGGCTGTGAACCCGACGGATTGTAATTGTTGTTGATGTTGATGTTATTATACTCCCCTTGGTTTAATATAGTTTTTTCTTTAATAGAGTTTTCCATAAAAAATTAAAACCACAAATTTCGTCTCCATGAATGAGCAGGTATAACAATAAAGCAAATGAAACATAAAAGTAAATAACAGGATGGGCTGGAAAGGCGTATATTTCATAAGGAAGGGTAATCCTTCTCCCCACAACAGGTCACAGGCCAGAGACCCACACAACCTCCCGGACCCCACCCCGTAGGGTAGGCTGTGGATGTGGCCTCGTGAAGATCCTCCCGGAACTCTACGCCGGTTTACCCCCCGTGTACCACACGGCACCTTATATCTTCACGTAGAGCCCGAGATTTTCTATCAAAGTGCAGAACTGCCTCCTCATTGCTTAGCCAAGGCTCAGGTTCCCTACAATTGGCGGCCTGGTCAAAGGAGAGCTAAAGAACGGTTTTTCTCCTGTACCCTCATCCACGGGGAAGAAGTGTGAGGTGAACTGAAGACCCATGCGGGAAGAGGCACCGGATAGCCCAAGGGGCTGTGACGGGAAAAAAAAGGGATGACAACCTACCTACAAGTATCTAAAGGGACTGATGGGTGGAAAAAAAGGTAGAAATTGCGAAGGAGGAGGAGGAGGAGGAGGAGGATTGAAAGATATAAATAATTCGAAAAATGAGGGGACAGAAAGAAGATTAAAAGAGTTCGTATGTGAAAATGCACATACTTAGAGATAGGGTCTGGAGGGAAGCGCGAAATCCCTCAAGCATTGGATCTTGTCAAAATGCCATGTACCAGGTTATTCACCAAGAGCATAACACTTCAACAGGAATCAATTCCCCCTAACGGGGTGATATATATATATTTATATATATATATATAT
>JABUQX010054139.1:20000-25000 GCA_015478945.1 Trachelipus rathkii | reverse complement strand
TTTCTACATACTATTTATTATTGTTATTTTTGTTTTTGATTTTTGTTTTTAATTTTTAAAAAATGTACTTGTTTACGATAATAAAGAATTAAAGTCTTAAAGTCTATCTATCTATCTTTAGGTCCAGATGGGATTCACTCATATCATTTGAAATTTGGGAAGGAAAAATTGTATAAAATTAAAGCTAAATTCATGAATGTATGTATGATGCACAATTATATTCCATGTGGCTTATTGGAGGGCTCGAGAACGCCGATTATTAAAGATAAGTACGGAAATTGTTGTGATTCTAATAACCATAGACCGGTGATGATGCCATCTGTCTTTCTAAGGTTATTTAAATATGGAATTCTGAATAGGATCAAAGATTATGTCATTCTGGATGATAGGCAACATGGACTTAGAAGCAATTACTCAACAGAGACAGCGATCTTTGTTTTGAAGGAAACTATTGCAGAATACATTGCGGGAGGTTCAATCATGTATGCGACATTCTTAAACCATTCGAAGGCATTTGACAGAGTCAGTCATGATATATATTTAAAACTGGAAAATTTAAAAATTCCTGATATAATGTATAATATTTTAGTGCATATTTACAATAATCAGTTTGTACATGTTAAGTTTAAAAATAGGGTATCAAATAAATGGAAGATAAAAAATGGTGTTAGACAAGAAGAAATTTTGTCACCTCTACTCTTTTGCATTTATTTATATAGATGAACTTATAAAAGAATTGGTAAATAGTAAAATTGGTGTTTAAATTATGTATGAGAATGTCTAATGTTGTTATGTTAGCAGATGATATGGTTTTGTTGGCTCCCTCAATAAAAGGACTACAAAAACTCTTAGATATAACAGAAAATGTGATTAAGAAATTATGCTTGAAATTAAATATATATATATAAAACAGCAATTGCGTTTTGTAATAGATCAACTAAATATAAGGATGAAATAGTTAAAATAAAGATTTCTCAGGATCTTCCTAAAATGTTCTATCGAAACTAAATATCTTGGTTGTATTTTAAATGAAAATCTGGATGAAAAATATGATGCTAAACAATTGAGGGATAAATTTCAATGAAAATTTAATGTTATTTTAAAAAGATTTGGTTCCGTAAGATTGGATATTGTTCTCATCTTGTTGAAATCATTCTGCCATGCCACCTATGGGAGCTAAGTTTATGGACGAATAAATATAATATTAGTCAGGTTTACAGACAGTTTGAAGTTAGTTTTCACAGTGCTATAAAAAAAAGTTTGTGGAATTTAGAGTAGGAGTACCAATCATTTAATTTGTAATTCAATGAAATGGCTCATGTTCGATTATTATTCAAACAATTTGAAATTATACACTGTATTTAGATTATATAGTAAGCCATGTAACTTTGTATATAAAAATGTAATAATGAAAAGGTGTATTTTAGTTAAGGATATTGGATAAACATTTGCAACTAAAAATGGAGTTATTAATTTATTTAATAATGATTTGGATTCTCTCAAAGCGAGAATAAACTTTGTGTAAAATAGAGAGGTCCATTAAGATAACATTAGGGGATATGATCTTGTGTTAACAATGTTTATTATGTAATATAGTTTTTTTTATTTTGTAATATATTTTATTTTAATGTAATATATTTTTAATGTACTTAGTATACGAAATATAGAATTAAAGATATATATATTATATATATATATATATATAATGATATTATATATATATAGTATATATATATATATATAATATATAATATATAATATATATATTATATATATATAATATATATATATATATATATAATATATATATATATATATATATATATATATATATATATATATATATATATATAAGGCATGCACTGCACACTATTTTTATATGTCGATAAATGTCAGTACATGGTCAGACAATAATATTATTTTGTATTATGAAACACTGGAAAAAATTATCACAGAATAAAATGTAAAACGTGAAATGGGAAAATATGGGTTTAGAGAACGAAATAAAGTTCGTATGTCTCTATTCATAAGGCAAAAATTTCTTTGCGTATCATAAATCATTTCAATCGCCCGACTGAATATTAAATAAAATCGTATAGTTTGGTTCAAAATTTGAGGGATTGAGGATTATGTACAAACAGCTTAGGGAAAGTGTAATTCACACGAAATCTAGTTTGAACATTAAAGATAACTCATGCGTGTTATATAAATAAGGTATAGTAACAAAATTCATTTTAGAATATGTGTGCCTTTGTACTAACCAAAATAAAATATCGACTCATACTTTTGGTGCTTTAAAATTTGTATTAACATTTTCTTATATATATATATATATATAATATATATATATATATATATATATATATATAGATATATATATATATATATAATATATTAATAATACTATATATATATATATATGTATATATAGTATATATATATCTAATATATATTATATATATATATATATTATATATATATATATAATATATATATATATATATATATAATATAATATATATATATATATATTATATATATATATATATGATATATATATATATATATATATATATATATATATAATAGATATATATATATTATATATAATATATTATTATTATATAAATATATATATATATATATATATAGTATATATATATAATATACTATATAATATATCCTATATAATATATATATATATATATATATAATATATAATATATATATATATATAATAATATATAATATATATATATATTTATATATATTTATATATATATATAATATATATATATATAGATTCGGGTTTGTTTTCAATAGCGTGGATAAGGTCAGCAACTGGTTTGGATGAAAACCTAAAGCAGGGGGGGGTGAATTTCAATTACCGGAACAGATCCAAGAGCTCGATAATTCCCCAATCTGTGAATTCATAATCGTAAGGAAGAAGCACACACTCCTCCAGGCGAAAGAAACGAAGTAGAAGCTCAACACTCAACCATACTGAAAGGAACGACTCTCCTAAGATCAGTAATCCACTAATTGTCCTCTAGTTTTACCTAAAATTTAATATATATCATAATATGCTTAACCTTTGAAAACTATTCATTTATTTATTTCATGTTGTATCACTTCTCTCATATTTTATAAATCAATTAATAGATTTAACAGTTATAAAATGTTCATAAAGCCCAAAAGCATCAAAAGCAAACACTGTGCAACCTCATTTTTTATGCTTTGTTATTGGCTTGTTGCGTGGCGACTTCTGTTTCTCTTTTGCCTTATTCTCCTGCAGTGAATCTTTGTTACCTCAGGCTACTCAGGTCACCAACACATCATTAACTCCAGGCCACCAACCTTTCCTCTCCCGTAATCTCAACTTCCCTTATACTCTGATAATATGATAATAAAATACTTTAATTCATTTCCCTTCCCATTATCCTTAAACAATCTGGCGATGTACACCCTAACCCTGGCCCATCAAAATACATCTGCCCCATTTGCAACAAACACATCACTCTCCTTCATAATTGTCATATAAAGATAAGCTCACAAAAGTAATATATGAAAGCCCGAAAACATTTAATACAAAGGCATAGGAAGCACTACAACCCCTCATTAAACACCTAAAATCTGCAACTTAACTTAACAAAGGAACAATTCATAGACTTATAAATTTATACCAAAGACCTAACTTCCCAAATTAACTCCCTAAACACACAAATTTCCAATCTCATTTCCACCCATAAAACAGAAAAATTCATAAAACACCTGAATGACAACATGGAAAAGCCTGAAGAAAAAGAACATGGCTGGTAGTGAAGCGTTTCCACAACTCCCAAAACAACCCCCACCCACAAACGAAGCATTAAGAGGACAAAATAACTCTCCCCTTCCCCCAAACAACACTGCAATATCCTTGCACAACACTACTCCAATACCTCCAACAAACCCACTCACCCAAATAACAAACATAATAGGCAATTTTGAAAAAAAAATAGAAATCAATCCCAACAAGAAATTCACTACACGAGAAATTATCTCGCTAACTAAAACCTCAAAAAACTCCCCAGCTTCTGGCCCAGACAACATTTCTAACCTTCACATTAAACACTTTGGACCAACCTCATTTCATTCATTACAAATTTTCAACATATCTTGGTCACTCAACTATGTCCCTAAATACTGGAAAAAAGCAACAATCATACACAAATTAAAACCCAGAAAAGACCCAGACCTCCCTTCTTCATATCGACCCATATCGATCCTTTCCTCCTTGTTCAAATTAGTGGAGATCATATTCACCAAAATTCAGCCCCACTTTTGCTCCCCAAATCACCAACACGTCCTCAAAAAATTCCACTCCACCTCAACAGCTCTAGCAAACATCATACAAAACATCATAAACGGATTAAACAAAACTCCATCCTGCAGAAAAATACTCCTAGCCATCGACATTAGTAAATCCTTCGTCACAGTACCCAGACACATATTCGTTCTAAAATCCTAAACTCACCCTTTCCTAACAATTATAAAAAAATTGGCTAGCTAATTTTATATCTGGACGCACTGCACAGGTGCCAAGTAAACATCAAATCTCAAAACCATAAAATCAAGAAACAGATTCCCTTAGGGCGTCATTTTGTCACTGTTCCTGTTTAACTTTTATACAGCTGACAACCCCACCCCTAAAATCTCCAAATTCAAAACTTATAACCTATGTAGATGATATAACCTTAACCATATCAGACCCCTCAGTACTCATCACTACAAATCATACTCAGATTAACCTTAGCCATCTAGAAACTTGGCTACTTACCAACAGAATGTCAGCCTTCGCCCAGAAATAATCTATAACCTTGATCACTACTGACAGACACCAATCATCATTACACCCGCAAGTAACTAAATAACTCCATCATTCCCCAAAACAAAACACCCAAAATTATCGGCATATCATTTGACACCCACTTCACCTTTACACCTAACATTCAATACAT
>JABUQX010054139.1:0-15000 GCA_015478945.1 Trachelipus rathkii | reverse complement strand
CCCTGAATTATCCCTTTCGTGAAAAAAAAAAAAGAAAATGAAAAGAACACAGGACAGTTATCAGCTAGGAATCGGCCCTGATATTACCTTTCGGTTAAAGGATACCAGTGGACAAGTTATCAGCAGATCGGCCCTGATTATTCCCTTTCGTGTATAAAAAAGTAAGGGAAAAGATACCAGCGACAAGTTATCAGCTAGGATCGGCCCTGAAATATCCCTTTCGTGGTTAAAAAAAAAAAAAAAAGGATACCAGGACAGTTATCAGCTAGGATCGGCCCTGAATTATCCCCTTTCGTGTAAAAAAAAGATACCAGGACAGTTATCAGCTATAGGATCGGCCCTGAATTATCCCTTTCGTGTAAAAAAAGAAGAAAAAAAGATACCAGGACAATTATCAGCTAGGATCGGCCCTGAATTATCCCTGTCGTTGTAAAAAAAAAATACACCAGGACAAGTTATCAACTAGGATCGGCCCTGAATTTATTCCCTTTCGTGGTAAAAAAGAAAAAAGATACCAGGGACCAGTATATCAGCTTAGGATTCGGCCTCTGAAATTAACCTTTCGTGTTAAAAAAAAAAGATTCCAGGACAGTTATCAGCTAGGATCGGGCCCTGGATTATCCCTTTCGTGTAAAAAAAAAAAAGGATACCAGGACAGTTTATCAGCTTAGGATCGGCCCTGATTATCCTTTCGTGTAAATAAAAAAAGGATTACCAGGACAGTTATAGCGTAGACGGCCCTGATATATCCCTTTCGTTCCAAAAAAAAAAAAAAAAGGGATACCAGGACAGTTATCAGCTAGGATAAGCCTACTACATTTCGTGTTCAAAAAAAAAAAAGACATCTGGGGTAAGAAAGTGGGTCGGATGATGATTCTTATTCTTTTCCATGTTAAAAAAAAAAACTCCGGTAACCGACTTTGCAAATTGACCGGATATCCGGTAAAATGTTTGATTTTGTTTGCAAGTTCATTCCTGAAAATATATATATATATAATATATATATATATAAATATATATACATAAAATATTATATATATATTATAATATAATAATATATTATAATTATAATATAATATATATATATATATATAAAGATTGAGTTTTAACCACTTTACTATACCTAAATCTAACCTAGCCAACCATAAACCTTTTTAAAGAATTCTAATCCAACCTAACAATACCATCAAATGCAACATGGCATGATAGTACTGCACATTGTGCAACTTTTCTAGATAAAACATTTATCTCGTAGAATAAAAATTGGTCAAAATATTATGACAGTATGTTAAAAACGATAGAATGAGTTCTGCATTGCAAATGATGAAACCTGTATTTTCAAATATAATTGATAGTTATCAAATATAATTGATAGTGAAAACTTAGACATGTATTCACAGGTTTGAAATGTATAAAGAGAATAATAAAGCTTTGAATATCTTAAGTTTTTGACCAAATGTTAAAAATACTATTTAAAAATATAAATATATAAAATACTGTAACTAATATTTTTTTTTAGAAATAATCAAATTCTTTAAAACCATTGGAAATTGATATTATAGATTATAGCTTTATTAGACTTAAATGTACTTATCTTGAGAAACGTTTTTCTTTCATTTCTTCCGTCTCTTAATGAATTGGTTCCTAAATTTCTGAAGGTTTACATGAACATTTCAGTCATTCTGAAAAGAATGAAACATACAATACTCAAAAAAAATTATTGGTAGGAGCATATTTAAATATTATTAAAAAGTATAGAAATGAAAAAAAAAAAAATATTTGTTAAAAAATTAATTTTATATATAATAATAATTATACTATATATATATATAAAGTTATAATATATATTAATAATATAATATATATATATTATATATATATAATAAATATATATATATATATAATATATATTATAAGTGATGGGGGACGATTAATCGTTCATCCGTTCATCGGGCAAAATTCAGCATGATTTTTTTCAATCGTTTTCATCGTCAATTTTGTCCGAAATTAACTGACAAATATTAAGAATTTTGGATAATATAAACAATATAATAATTATCATTATATATACATAAATAATATTATATATAAGTATATATTATATATATATATATATATATTCACTATAATATAATATATAATATTTATATACCCATTTGGCTTGGTTATTTACATCTCCAATGCCAAATGGTTTTCGACCTTTTCTGTTTCTGCGTTTCGTATTCAATAACTCTTCCTCCAGACAACATCTTGAACACCCCTTTTATCACATATTATACGCATTTTAACTGATAATCCAACACCCCTTCTTCTAGACATCTTACAGACATCCTTACCATCCCTTGTATCCCTATGTGTGGGAGAAAAATTGCCACATCGTTTGTCCTGAGTGTTGTGGAAGACGACTAAAGGGACGGTGGTAGAGGTTGGCTTTGACCCCACTACCACTTATCTTTTTGCCAGGAATGTAATGCATGCCTCGGAGAGGTCGGTGATCGCCGTAAGCGGCTTCTTATCTTAAGGGCAAAAATGTATGAATCAGTGGGTACATGAATGGAGAGGAAATGTTGCAAGAAAAAAGGAGGAGAGGTGATTGGTTGTATTAGAAATTGGACACATTTGATTTGCTTCGCTGTGAACTGAAACAAAGAATGAATGTAAACGGGGGAAAATGGGTGGTGTGGTGTGGAAAGGATAATGGAAAGGGGGATAGAAAGGATTTTGCACAATCTGATGAAGTGACTTGTCTGTAGAGAGCAAATTGGTAGATTTTGTGTGTGTGAAGTACTAGAATTCTAAAAGGGTAAATTTAAGTTTGAAAAGCCCAAAATTTGTGTGGTTGCGACGTATGGTTCCAACTGAGGGTAATTTGAAGGAGATATGCGAAATTTCTGGGGATAATCTGAATTGATGTTTGGATGGGGTGAGTAGAGATTTTTTCATTTCATTTGCCACATATCTTGAAAAAGTATTTTTTTTTTTACAGTGGTCACCACCATTCACGAGGCATGGCCCTATTCAATTCAGGGCGGTATTTAAGTACGCACAAAAATAAAAACCCATGGACACCTAACCTGCGCAAGCTTTAAAGTGAGGGAGATAAAGGATAATCAAAAGATGGGAGAATTCCACACACAGGTGGTTGGAAAGAAACCATCACAGCAAACCAGTCTAGAGTTGCTAGTTTTCATACACAATTCATGTGAAAACACTGCACACCTTTTGTAATGAGGGCGTCATAAAGGTGGTAGCATACGAGTGGTCAGTTCCTTAGAGCACATGACGCTGTAGTACCTATAGGAAAGAAACAAAGCCCCAGCGTCAAAGGGTCCAGTTAATTGGAAAGCAAGGAACAGTTTCTAAACTTTATGACCATTGATTCGACTATATCCAAAAGACGGACGAAACCTGAGCGCTCTCCTAGATATGAAATCAGTACTCCATACAAGGGAGTATGAGACCCTTATATAGTTGTAATAACTGACAAGTGGAAAAAATCTTTCAACCTACACAGAACCCCCAGTTTATTTTGAGGACGTCCTAGCAACTGCTTTGACATGAACATCAGGTTTCGAAGGCAATTTTTGGCTTATTTTAAGGTCAAGGATAACTATACTGCAAACAGAGGTAGATACGGGAGAACCATCAACAAGATAGAAAAGTAAAGAGTTTGAGAGGGACTTGTACAAGTCGAGTTTTTAATTTAAAAAAGAAAAAAAAGTTGAAATTCACAAGGGTGAAACGACCCATCTTAGAAATTCTATCCAAATCAGGAATAGAATCGGAAAGATTAAAACGAGAGGCAACTCTGGATGCAAAAATAGGGAGCAGATTTGAAATGACTAGAATATTGGAGTATCGAGTCATTGGCATGTGAATGGAAAGGGTTAGTTAAGCAGCTGAGAATAACATTAATGAAAAGAAGGAGAATCACGAACTTCACTTTTGACAGGGGAGGAAGTCAACCGAACAACAACAGGTGATATTGAACGATATGAAAGGAAGCCAGACAAAAGAAAAGTTATGAAAAGAAGAAAGTCCAAAGAAAGAGAACTTGGAAAGCAACAACTCACTGCCATACCCAGGCAAATGCCTTGGGTATGTCAAACGTCACCACACAAGACTCTTTATAGTTCATAAGGGCAGAAGACCATTAATCTAAGACAGGAAAGTATAACTCCAGTAGACCTCGACAGCTGAAAGCAATAGTGATAATGGGAAAGGAAATGTAATAACAGATGAAGAATGGTTTCTAAGATCTTAGGCAGAATAACAAGTGAGAGCTATAGGGCGATAGGTAGAAAAATCAGAGCGCCTTCCTTTCTTCAGAGTAAATTGAACATATGCGAGCTTCCAAACTTGGAAAGGAGTGAAATCCGGGCAACTTGCCTTCCTAATATTCATAGATTTCAGGAGCTCATGCACTCGATCAAATGAATTCACAAGTAAGTAGATCATCTGAGAGTAGTAGTAGTAGTAGTAGTAGTATTGCGGGAGTCGTCCAAGGTTAAGGTAGAAGAAAACACAAGACCAAACAGAACCATCAAACCGAATAAGAAAAGAAAGACCGATTTGTAGTTGCTCAGAGACGTTTTTAGTAAAAAATCAGAAAGATTTGTGAAGAAGAAGGCGTCACTTTCCCCGCCTTCTAAATAAAATCATCGATACACATACAGATGCGTACGAAACATTCACACCTATATGTGCACTAAACCAATTTACAAGGTTGAGTTACCCTCACAAATATATACAGAAAATTCTGTTAATAATAAATATTACATTCTTGTTTAAAAAGTATAAATAATGTTTAATTAGTACCTTCGTGATCTTTCGTGACCAGCCGTGGGCAAGATTTGATGAAGAGAACACAGTTTATTCGCTATTTTTCTTCGGATTTAGTCCTGCTGGCAACATCTATCCTTTCTCAATCAAAAAGTTTACCCGAGGACTGCAGTTCGCCCACCAGGGAGTCCAGTTAATCAACTCCTACACTAATTTCAATATATTTCTTTTTATCTATATCTTTAATTAATTATTTTCTATCTTTTCTAGTTTCCTTAAATATATTAGTTTCCCTTGACGTTTTATTTAATAATAATAATAATAATAATAATAATAATAATAATAATAATAATAATAATAATAATAATAAAATATATTGACCACGAAATATAAATATTTCAACTCCTGGCAACTTGTCTGAACTATGCTGCTTTTTTTTCATAGTTTCACAAGAAATCCCCGAAAGAAATTTGGCATTGCCGGAGCTTCGGCACTACATTCGTCAATTGACTCTCCCTGCTTTGATTTTGGGTAATTATAACCAGGGTTGTGGAGTCGGAGTCGCGGAGTCGGGGAGTCGGTAGTTTTGAAGAGTGTGGAGTCGGAGTCGGCAATTTTGAAAAGGGTGGACGTCGGAGCGGAGTCGGAATTTTCTGAAGAGGGTGAGTCGAGCGATCGGAGTCGGGGTCGAAAGTCGGTAATTTTCAAAAGGGGAGTCGGGTCGTAATTTTCACAAAGGGTGGAGTCGAGTCGGTACGGTAAATTTCAAGAGGTCGGAGTCGGAGTCGGAGTCGGAGTTGGAGTCGGTAATTTTGAAGAGGGTGGAGTCGGAGTCGGAAAATTTTTGAACCGACTCCACAACCCTGATTATAACACCCACCACACTCTTTGGGAACCTGTTCTCCTTCGTGGTGGTTGCAATAAATCTGAAGAATTTATATTCGCCTCCTTGTCTTCTTCCAGTGATTTTTCCTTATTAGCCACTCTTGAATTGGTAACAAGAGTGAATTCCTATAGTGGTAGGACCTCTTCTCTTGATTTAGTTGTTGGGAGTGGTTTCTTCCTGCATGCCGATGTTATTGCAGTACCTCACTTGGGTAGTGACCATTATCCAATCCATATTGCTCTTCCTCGAAGGGTGCAACCCCTACAACAACTCCGCCCTCTCACTTGATAATTTCCTACCTCTCAGGATAAGTGGAAGCAGTACAGTGGTACTTTGGATGATTGGACAGGCGTTGTGACACTTAGTATCGTTACTTCTGCTGCAACAGTGCTTCCTCTTACACGGGGAAAATTTGGTAGGAGACTTAGGGCCTTGTGGTGGAGCCGAGAGTGTGAGGATGTCTTAAAGAAACGGAATAGGGCCTACAACGTTTGGCGAAAGTTTCCTACCAACGGAAATGGCCTTGCTTGCAGGATTTAGGCAGCCTAGTGCAAGAGGTTTCATTTGAAATGTAAAAGGGATACCTGAAACACACGGAGAGTCAAGCTCTCTTTCACAACCCAGGAGTCAAGAACCTGGTCTCTGTTGAAGAGTATATGTCAACAGCCTATGTACCACAATCCTTCCCCTCACTCGGAATGGGATCTCCTGCTCAGTAATTTCGAGAAGGCTCATTTTTTGCTGATAATTATGAGCAACTCTTCCAGATGCCATTCTTGTGGGGTTTCAGCTAGCTTAATTATTATAACCTTTATTTTTTTTTTTTCAATTTTCACCGTAAATTACGCAGATGAGCACAAACGCAGGCTTTAAAGTGAGGGAGATTAAATTGAGTAGGCAAACACAGGAAAATGGAGAAGAGGAATCCACCAGAACAGATGGCAGGAAAGAAGGAAAGCACCGGCCAGCGAAAAGCCTGGTGGAGTTACTAATAATCAACAACAAAACTCATGTGCCAACACAGCACCATTTGTGCTACGAGGCGGCGTCGGAAAGGTGGTGGTACGCTAGTGGGAAACGGCGAAAAGGTATCCTCGACACTTGCCGCTTCTGTTACCTAATAGAAAAAGAGATAAAGACCGAACACGCCGCCGCAAAGATAAGAGGGGTCAAGTGAAAAAAAAGAAAATACAGGACAGTATTCTTAAGCCATTTTGGCCTTGACTCTACCCTATCCAAAAGCCGGGTGGAACTTGACCGGGTGAAACCAGAAGCCCCCCCCCAGATATGAGGAGCAGTACTCCATAAAACGGGCGGAAATAGGACCTTGTATTAGCTTGGGGGTAACTGAAGAAGAGTGGAAAAAAAGATTCTCGCAGTTCTTAAACAGAATTCCAAAGTTTCCTTAGAGGCCACCTAAGCAACCGTGGTGATATGAGACTTGTTTAAAAAGACATTTTTTTGATTTATGTTAAGGCCAAGGATGTTTATATATTCAACAGGAGAGACGAGGAGAACAGCGTCGAAAGAGATAGAAAAGTTCTCTTTTTACTTCAAGAGAATCATTTATTGAATTTGTTTGCCAAATTGTTTAAAAAGAATTACCAAAATTTCTCATAAGATTGAGATGACCCAACCCTGAAATTCTATCCAGAAATCAGCGAGAATTAGAATCGGACAAAAGATTTAAGACGGAGACGGATTTCTAGAAGGGTGAAAGAGTGGACAGAATTTAAATGAGATGAGTGAAGATGCATGAAGAAGGGGTCGAGTCATCGTCATTTTGAGTGGATAGACGTTAAGATGTGCAAGGTGAGAAGATCATTTAATGAAAAAGCTTAGGGAATAGGAATAACAGTAAGGGGAAATACAGGAACCCTGAGAAAAAGGAACCGCTTTACTATTGACACAAAAAAAAAGAAGCGCCCATCAACAACAGCCCCGATATTGAGCGATTTAAAGAAAGCTAGAGACATAGAGTAAGCAAAGAGGAAAGAGGAACAGAAAGGGACTTGGAGAGCAGTGACGCGCGTGCCAAACCCGGTCAAAATGCCTTTGATATGTCAAGCAGCACCACGCAAGTCCCCCCGTAGTTTCCTAAGGGCGGAAATAAAAATCTGTTTTAAAATAGAAAAGTATATCGCCTGTTAGACCTCGAGCGCCGCCGAAAGCCGTACTGGCGTCGGAAAGAAGGGAATGAGATTCCAGAAGGGGTCTAAGAAGTGGCAGAAGTTGAGAAGAGTTTCAACATCTTAGACAGAATAACAAGGGTTAGAGCTAATAGGGGCAGATAGTTTAGAAGGGTCAGAGCCGGCTTCCTTTAACGGAATTAGGTTGGACATATGCGCGCTTTCCAACACTGATGGAAAGTGCTGACATAGTAGAGAATATAGTTGAACGGGGGCGGTGTCAGCACGTAAGAAAGCACACTCTTTCAAAACTCTGGGAGGAATGCATCCGGGCCACCGCATTCCTAACGTCATTAGATTTCAGGAGCCCATGCACCCAATCAAATGTTATCACAGGTAAAGATATAGACACCTGAGAGGAGAAAGAGGAAGAAGAGGAATGACAGAAGAAAATCTTCCAGGGTTTTGAGTTAGGGGAAAATAGGAGGCCAAAAAAGAGTTGGTTTTTTTCTTTCAGTTGGAGTATTTAGCAACAAAGACCTAACTCAGGAGCGAAAAGCAGGAGGAAATTTTGATAATTTACAGAATTTTAGAGATGTTCTTTTGCATGATGCCAGAAAAGATTTGCAGGTAGGAGAGCCAAGGAGTGGGGTCAGCGCACTTTTCGTTTAATGAAAGTACGCTTTGCTCGTTGAAAGAGTACCCCTTGCAACGATTTCTAGCTGAATGAAAATAGCAAAAGTGATAGGAGAACGAGAAGAATTTTTCCACCCCCGATTACGCACTGTCTCTAGCCTGAATGGCAAGCAGAGAACAACTGTGCCGATCGAACCATGGAGGAATTTGAGAGAGAAAAAAGATTTAGTCGTAAAGAGAGAACCAACCTGCCTCAATCCCTAATCCAACCGATATTAAGCTCCCCACTTTTATCGCAGAAACACAAAGCGTCTCTCAAGAGTTCAAGGCAGTCACACCATGTATAGTAGCATGGAAGCAATCCAATTGCCCTCCAATTTGGTCCGATCAACACAAGTGCCGGAAAAAACCCGCATAGGGCAGATGGAGCTGTTGGAGAGAAAGGTATTAAAATTAAGAGATATAAGGTATTAGTCAGATTTGAAAAGATTTGAAAAGGTTTGTATTTATAGAGAGAAAGACTAGTGGTGAAACATAGTTGTCAAGTGTGTTCAAGAATTGGCTGGGAACATCCGGAACGTGTTGAAGGTTCTTTAAAAAGTTGCTCCAGATCGTTGAAATGCTGAAATAATTCAGCTTCCTCCCCACCTAAATCCGTATGAGTATGAGAGGAACCATCCATTCAGTGTTGTTTCAGTGTTTGTACATTGAAATCCCCCCTAAATTAGAGGACCTCAGTATTTGGATGAGAAATATAACAGTCTCGTGAGAGTAAGTAAAGTTAAGTACAGTAAGGTAATCAGAAAAAGGCATATAGAAAAATTGTTTTGTTAGGAAGGAGTCGAAGAACAGTAGTAGCAGACGCACAAGTTATTGTTTGTAAAGATAGGAAGAAGAAAGATTTTAAGCCACAGAATATCGAAGTTAGGAGATTCGAGATTCTCGAGAAGTGTTATAGAGTGTTTAAATTACATTAGGCACCAAACTCCACCCTTCAGGACGGAAATTATAAAAAATAAGTTATAGTGATATATTAACACGAGTAGAGAAATGAATTCTTAGCATTCTGGGTCTCAGACAAAAGAGCAAAAAAAAAGGGTTAGAGAAAAAAAAAAAGGGTTAGAGTTAGAGAGTTGATAATTCCACGCATGCAGAGTTAGAGTGGCAAGCCACTGATGTTGGTTTATAAATCAAAGAAAGCCCGCTTCTTGTGCAAATCATGCATCAACACACACACACAATTATATCAATATATATATAATATATATTATCATTAATATATATTATATATATATTATATATATATATATACTATATATATATATATATATATATATATATATATTACTATATATATTAATATATATATATACCTTAACATATATATACCACTATATTATATATATATATATATTATATATATACTAATATCAACTATATATATTATATATAATATTAATATAATATATATATATATATATATATATATATATATATATATATATTATATATATAAGAGGAACAAACAACAGACAAAAAACAAAAGGAAACAAATGTATGGAAAAATATTTTTCTCTTAAGCACTTAAATTTTTAAAATCTGAAATTATAAAAATACATTTAACACAGGATATACTCTAAATAATGAATAATCCAGAAAGTTGGTTTTATTAATTTAAAAAAACACTCGCCTCCGCCCGCCCCCGCCACCTCACACACACTCTGCGAAAATTGCTCCACACACGTTACAAAAAAAAAGAAAAAAAAATTACTAATTACATCAACTAAAAAAGTGGAGCTAAATCTTTTTATGTAAATTATAATAATAATGGGGCTATCCACAAATAGGTAAATGTTACTCTAAAACCCAAGTTGGAGAAACGCTTAAAAAATCTAAGTTAAAAAGAAAGTCGAGGGGAAAAAAAAAGAAAAAAAAAAAACATACCTATACCACATTCTTATATACTGTATATATCGAAACTAGATTTATTTATAATTAAATCTAAAAGGTTATCCCATAATTTTTTTTCACCCAAAAAGCTAAGAAGTATCTGGCCATATTAACCATAACCGATACCCCAAAAAAAATGGCCAATACTGCCGATTACCGATACTATCGGTACATCGACCTAATATATATATATATATATAATATATGTTAAAAACTACCAGATATATATATATAATATATAAGTTATATATATTAGATATATATATACTACTATACTATCTATGATATATATATTATATAAATATAATTATATATATATATATAATATTATATATATATAATATATATAATTAGTATATATATATTATTATTCTAATTATATATATAATAATATCTATATATAATATATAATTATATATATATAATATATATATATATATAATATATATATATATATATATTAATATATATCATATATATTATATTATATATATATATATATACGGTATATTAAAAAGTTCATATTTGGCCATATAGTTGACAGACTTAAACTGAAGATAAATGATTGAAATTTTTTTTTTTTACATATGGCCAATTCATCGATTACATTCGAACATGAGAAAATATGGTCGACAGATTTTATTAAAAAATGACGATGATTTTACCTGTCGAAGATTTGGGTATAGGTCGAAATTAATTTCCGTTTCCACAGCTCTGCTTTATAGTAAAGCCAAATATAAGAAGACAGTTCAATGAATAAAACAAGGAAAAATAAAAACCAAATTTAACAATTGCTTTGGACAGCTTTATCATTAGGAAGAATCAAACTCTAAACCGGTACAAATCAATTATTACTCTCAGTTTAAGTCCAGGTGGTATAAAACTAAGTACCGTATAAAAAATATAAATTCAATAAATTGCATAAAATATATACATATCTAATTTTTAATTCCTCTTTAAAAAAAAATATTTTAAGATTTTAGAATAATAAACAACTGAAATATAGAAATGAAGAAAAAAAATAAAACTATTTAAGAGCAAATCTGGAAACATTTACAAAATAATTGAAAAATAAACATAAAAATTTAGAAGTTTCTTTTTTAGAAAAAAAAATTATTTTCATGCTTTATAAACATACATAAGAAAAAAAAATCTTAGTACAATAAACATCTTTATTTAAATATTCTAGACTAGAACTTCATTCTCCTAAGTCTACTACTGTCCACCCTACTAACCGTTACTAAATCACCAGACTAGTCAATATAAAGTATTTACTTAATTTAAATACAGTAAATTTATAATAGTTCATATATGTAAAATAATTTCAGGACTGTCGTAACAATCAATGTTCATTTATAACACTATATCTTTAATAAAAGAAGTTCAAATGTTTTTATGTTTTCTGTAGAAGTTGAAGCTTTACGTGGTGTGGGTTCGAAGGTGAACATTTAAATTACCTTTCTGATTAAAACTTTTACCACAAAAAGAACACTTAAATGGTTTTTCACCCATGTGGGTTCGAATGTGTTCTTCTAAACTACTTTTTTCATGTATTAAAACTTTTAATCACAGTTAAGAACAATTAAAATGGTTTATCATCGTAATGCGTGGGCGAGTGCTGGTTTGAACTCTAAATTCTTTTATCACTAAAACTTTTAATACTTTTCACAATAAGAACACTTAAATGGTTTTTCACCTGTGTTGGGTTCGGAACCGGAGACTGCTTAAACTACATTTTTTCATTAAAAACTTTTTTCACAGTAAGAACACTTTAATGGCTTTAAATTTTCACCTGTGTGGGTTCGGAAGTGAACTTTTTTAACACTAGTTTTTTTTTAACCAAAAAACTTTTATCACAGAAAAGAACACCTTTAAATGGTTGTTTTTCACCCGTATTGTGGTTTCGAATGTGGCTTTTCTAAACCATTTTTTCTGATAAAGCGTTTATTCACAGTAAGCACACACTCTTAAATGGTTTTTTCACCCCGTTGTGGGTCTCTGGAAGGTGTGCAACTCCTCAAATTACTATCATTATTAAACTTTTGTCACAGTCTAAGACAACACACCTTAAATACTGGTTTTATCAACCAAGTGATTAGCTTTCCCTAATATGACTTTCTCAACTATACGTTATCACGATGACCTAAAACTTTTCTCAAGTAAAGAACACTTGAGTGTCGTTTTTCACAGAGTGGGTTATTGACATGTGATTCCTTTAAACCACGTTTGACTAACAAAACTTATTTGGCACAAATAAGAGCACGTGAATGGCTTATCAGTATTGTTACACTTTTCAGTATCGAAACGGAAAAATTTCTTCCTCCCGCAAAAAGATTTTGCATCATTATTTTCATTTTTAATATTTTTATTAAGAAAAGCTGAGACGCCTTCTGCTTCAAATTTAACTGAAAATAAAATACAACATTAATAAATGTCAATAAACAAACATTATTAAATAAGTCAACTAAAAGAAAAAAAACAATAGGTGTAGGGAAAAGTGCAAGCTTAAAAGTACCAAAAAAAAAATTGAAAAAACGTAATTTTAATGCCACCCTTCAATTACTACTTAGTCCCACAGCCTAAATTAAATATTAGTGTTTTCGTCCAAATCATGCGAAACAAATATAATGACTTCATAATTTGAGAAAATATAAGTTATAACGTTTTGCAAAATGAAAATTTATTGAAAAGAAATAAAACCGTACCCCGCACCACGTAATTAAAAAAAAAACAAGACGTCTCTTCAAATCAGAAATAATCCTAATACGGCCCATAATCTTGAAAACAAACCACGAATAAATTATTTTATGGACTCCCGAGTGAGAACAGGCCTATTTGATTTTACCGCGGAAACTACCGCAACAAAAATTTTGTGGATGACAGCGTTTTCAAAAAAACTTTTTTTTCTCTTAAAACTATACGTTCATCACTATCATCATCATCATTGAAAAATCATTAATCCATAAAGGAGAAGAGAGAGCGAAGGGGAGGGAAAAAAGAGGAAACGAGACAGGAAAGAGATATGAAGTTAAACGAGAAGAATATGATACAGATGAGAAAGAGGGAAATGAGAGGAGAAGTGAAGATCAGAATAGAGAGGAGAGGAGAGTGATGGGAGGGAAAGGAGGATAGACGAGGAGAGAGAGAAGACGAAAAGAGAAGAAGATGAAGAAGATGAGATGAGGAAAAGAGAAGAGACAGAGAAAGTTGAAGTACGGACCGAAGATAGCGTAAAGAGAGAAGAGAAAGAGAAAAAGTGGAATAGTTCAATGGACCTTAACACGCAAATAGGGAAGATTAAAACAACGTGAGAAAAGAAAGAAAGATTAAACACAGAAGTAAAATAGGGAAATGGTGAAGATGATAAGAAGAGACGGAATAGTTTGACTAGGTTGATGTCGCCTCAAGTAGAAGAGGAAAAGAGTAAGAAATAAAGATACCATGAAAACTGAATACATGATAAATTTCTACGAGAGGCACAGTTAGAGAGTAAAGATAGATGTATAAACGAATGGAAGAGAAGAGACCCGAGTAAGAGATGAGAGAGAGAGAGAAGAGAGAGAGAGAGAGAGAGAGAGAGAGGAGAGGAGGAGAGAGAGAGAGAGGAGAGAGAGAGAGAGAATAGAGAGAGAGAGAGATGGAGAGAGAGAGTAGAGAAGAGAGAGAGAAGAGAGAGAGAGAGAGAGAGAGAGAGAGAGAGAGAGAGAAGAAGAGAGGAGATGAGATGATGAGAGAGAGAGGAGGAAGAGAGAAGAGAGAGAAGAGAGAAGAGAGGAGAGATGATGAGAGAGAGAGAGACCGAGAGAGAGAAGTGAGAGAGAGAGAGAGAGAGGGAGATAGAGAGAGGAGAGATGAGAGAGAGAAGAGAGAAGAAGAGAGATGAGAGAGAGAGGAGAGAGAGAAGAGAGAGAGGAGAGAGAGAGACGATGACGAGAGAGAGAGGGAAGAGAGAGCGAGAAAGATGGAAGGAGCGAGAGAGAGGAGGAGAGAGAGAAGAGGAGAGAAAGAGAGAGACAGAGAGAGAGAACAATAGAGAGAGAGATGAGGAGAGGACGAGGAGAGAGAGAGAGGACGGGAAGAGACAAGAAGAGGGAGGAGAAGATGACGAGAAGAGATGAGAGAGAGAGAGAGAGAGACGCAGAGAGAGAGAAGACGAGAGAGAGGAGAGAGACGGAGAGAGATCGAGAGAGAGAGAGATGAAAGAGAAGAGCTTACCGATGAGGAGAGAGAGAGAGAGACGAGAAGAGAGAGAGAGAGAGAGACGAGAGAGAGAGAGAGAACGAGAGAGAGAAGAGAGGAGAGAGCAGACGAGAGGAGAGAGAGAGAGAGGAAGAGAGAGAGTGATCGAGAGAGAGAGAGAAGAGCAACACTAAAAACACGAATAACCTCATCCAAATCGCTATAATATGAGGGAGTTTATTGAAGCAAGAAGCAAAGAATAGGGAAATGAGGAAATATATTAATATATAAAAAAGACAAAAATTACAATGTGAAAGAGCTTTAATTATTCTTAAAATGTGTACGGTGACATCGTAAAAGAAAAGCCAAACCAACAAAAACAATGTATACGAATTACCGCCCACAAAGACAACTAAAAGTAATAGGGAATGTAGAGAA
>JABUQX010054138.1:67500-77502 GCA_015478945.1 Trachelipus rathkii | reverse complement strand
CACATCATCTTTGGGAAGTGTTTCAGCGGAACTTGGCACATATTCCCCTACAGTTCCATCTGCAAGTGGTGTTACCAAAGCATCCTCTTTTACTTCTGCAATGACAGGCTGTTCCTCATGTTCAGAACTGTCTGAAATATATGAATCCTCTTGTCTGATTGGTGATAGAGACTGTCTATATCCTCTTACTTGAGTTCTTGTTTGTGGAGTAGAATTCATCAATCTACTTCCTTGAGGAGTATCAGGTATTCTTTGGTTACAAGAAGTTTGTGTTTCTTCTACAGGATTCTGTTGTTCTTGTGGTGAATCCTCTGGTATAACGTTTTGTTCATCATAAAAATTAGGGGGAATCCACGAAGAAGTGGTTGGAGATTCTTGATCATCTTCCTGTCGATCTACTTCTTCAGGTTCCACTCTTGTTGTTCTTTCTGTTGTATCTTTTGGGGAATCCAATGTTTCTTGAATAGCATCAGGATTCCAAATTTCATCATTATCAAATGAAAAATGCGATTCTGTAATCTTTTCTACTGGAATTATTTTTGCATTATCCCGGTGAACCGGAAATAATTTCGTTGAATTTAAACAAGAAAGCATAAGCTTATTTGGCTCTTTTATTTGATTCACAATAAAAGGTCCTTCAAATCTTTTGTTCAATTTAGAACTTTGTTCTGGTTTCTTTACAGCATTTACAAAAACATAATCGCCCACTTTCAATTCTCTTTGTGTGGCATGTTTGTGTTGCTGTTCCATAGCTTTAATTGTTTCTTTTTCTAGATTTTCTCTAGCTAAGTCTCTTATTGCTTCCATTCTTTCCACTACGACATCTACCTCATCTGATATGAATTTTCTATTTTCCGATTTATTTGTAAATGGAGAGACATAATCAGGCATCTCGTAGGGAAGTCTCTTTATGTATCCATGTAGGACAAAATGTGGAAATGATCCATTTGATCTATTATACGATGTATTGATTGCTATTTGAGCAAAAGATAGGTATTTTGACCAATCTCTGTGATTGTCTTTTACAAAATGACGGAGGAAATTTTCAATATCCGCATTCAATCTTTCAACTACACCATTTTGACTTGGTTTGTAGGGCAGAATATTAACTTTTTTATCCTCCAAGCTTTACATAGCTCTTTGAAGGCAGCTGAAGTAAATTCTGGGGCATTGTCCGAGGCTAAAATTTCTGGGCTCAAATGCCGACATATTATTCTTTCTTGTAAAGCTTGAGCAAATTCTTGGCTTGTTCTTGATTTACAGGCGACTAATTCGCAATAACGTGTCAAAACATCTCTAAATACGAGAATGTGTTTGGCACCTGAAATTGAACATGTGGGAAGTTTACCTATACTATCCACATGTACTCTAGAAAATGGGAGTATAAGTTGAAGAGGCCTCTGTCTATTTCTGCTTTTGAGAGGCCGTAGACCTTAACTTTATGCAACAGGATTACGCACTTGAAGACACAGTTACTCCTTTACTAACTTCTTAGTATGAGGAAAAAACATTATCTTTCTCTAACCCTCCGTTTTTCAGTCCTTGCTGTCCTCCGATGCCCCTTCCAAGTGAAGAATGCGCAATGATCTATAATCTGATGAGATCATGCTATTGCGATACTTGTATTACATAAGGTTCCTTTTCTAGTTGCGATAGACAATACTTTTCTTAGAAAATATGTGATAACGCTTTAGGCGTTTTCCCTAGCCCACTTTACTAACTTCTTTTAACTAGGGCAATTTCTTGTTCCCTATTTTGAAAGCTTTTCTTTCGTTAAAATAAAATCTTTTCTTGGTAACATCGGTTTCTTTTCTCCTTTAAAGAAATAGACGTTTGGAGCTTTCGCTGGATGCCTACTCAAATAATCAGGCGGTATGTTTGTTTTTCCCGTCTTATATATTATAGTTGGCGAAAAACTATTAACAAATAAATTCCAGCGGGCTAATCGTCCCGTCTGTTGCTTATTACGAAATATAAAGCAAAGAGGTTGATTATCAGTCAATATGGTGATGGGATAACCAAACACCGTATTTTTAAACTTCTGAAGTGAGAAGACAACAGCTAAACATTCCTTTTCTATAATATCATAGTTGAGTTCACTGCCTCTTAACACTCTTGACACAAAAGACAACGGTTTTTCCTTGCCGTCATCTGACAATTGATAAAGAACTCCCCCTATTCCATAGTCGCAGGCGTCTGTACCTATAAAAAATGGCTTGGAATAATCTGGGAAAGTTAACTGAGGTTGAACAACCAATTTCTCTTTTAAGAGTTCAAATGCTTTTTGGTGTTCTTCCTTCCATTCGAACTTAACATTCTTTTTTATTAAGTTATATAATGGTTTCGCAATTAGTGCAAAGTCACTAATTAAAAAGCGAAAATAACTGAAAAATCCTAATAAGGATTGTGTTTCCTTAACACTTGTTGGAGGGACGAAACTCTTCATTGATTCTATCTTCGCTGGGTCTGGTGAAATTCCGTCTCTTCCTATTTTAAATCCTAAATATAGTACTGAGGGTCTGTAGAAAGAAAATTGACATTTTGGTCAATTTAACTCTCCAATTTATTCTTTCTCTAAAATGCAGTAAAAACTCCCTTTAAGTTTTCACAAATCGTCTGGCCTTATTTCTGTACCCATGATTAAGACATCATCTAAATACACTTGGGCAATATAGGTCCTAATAAATGGTTTAACGCGACTTGCATCGTTCTAGCATAGGTACTAGGGGCATTGCGATGCCCAAATAATAATCTGGTTAGACAGAATAACCCTTCCTGTACGGAAAAAGCCATTAATTTCTGGTGTTTCCTCTCGACTTCGAGGGAATGATAAGCGTCGATCAAGTCACAGCTAGTAAAAATGGTACTGCCTCCTAGGGACGAAAATATTTCGTCAATCGAGGGCAGAGGGTACACATCTGGGACGCTGAAAGAGTTTAAGTACCGGTAGTCTATACAGACTCTTGGTTTGTTTGAATTCTTTTTGGCCACCACCAGTAGAGGTGAACTATGTGGCGAATAGCAAGCTTTAATATATCCCTTCTTTAAAGCTGCATCTGTAAAATTATCTATGTCTTCCAAATAGCGATGTGGGAGACGATACTGTTTTCTAAAAATGATTTTTGGAGCATCTGGGGTAAGTTCTATTTCAAACTTCTGTATAGGACAAACAGGAACTGCATCATCGTCTAAAGCAATGACGTCCTTATATTCCATTAACAAGTCCAAAAGTTCTTCTAAGTGTTCAGGTTTCTGTAGAATAGAGACATCTGCCTCTTCTTTACTTAAATTTTCTGTTATAATTTCTCTGTATGCATTTTTCAACTGTTTATCTGATAAATTTTCTGAGCAGGTTACTATACAAGTAGATCCTATTTGCTTATCTTCTGTAGCAGTAGCAGTTTTATTAAAATATTCTTTTTCATTAATCTTTAAAATAGGATGACATTTCCCTATGTTTTTATTTCTTTTTAAATAAAAAGGTTTGTCACTTAGATTAATATAACTCAAAATAACTTCATTGTTTCTTACTGGGCACACAGAGTTTGCAAAATATAATGGCCCTAAGGAAAAAGCAGGTGTTATTAAACACTTCGTTTCCAGTTCCAAATCTCTTTTATTTTCTGCGGTCTGACTTTTCAGATAAACCAGTAAGATGAGCACCGGTAGCCATTGTTTCTTCTATTAATAGCAATTGAACTTCTATTTCTTCATCTGCTATTAAAGGTCCTTCCTCTGCTGGAGGAAGTTGTGAATTTTCTTTGTTCTCTTGAAGAACAACATTATTTTTATTTATTTCTGTCTTTGTAGGCTTCTTCAATGAGCCTTTATTCATTTCTGTCTTTGTAGGCTTTTCCAATGAGCCTTTAGTAATAATTTTCTTTGTAGGCTTTTCCAATGAGCCTTTAGTAATAATTTTCTTTGTAGGCTTTTCAATTGAGCCTCTATTAATTACTGGTTTACAGTTATCACTGTAATTGTTTAATTTAAACTTATTATTCACATTAGAATTATTTATGAAATCTTTTCTATGATTATTAATCATTCTGTCTTTCGTAGTTATCTTTTCATATTGATTCATGAGAAAGTAACTTCCTAACTTGGCAAAGATTTTAACTTTTATTTCGTTATCCTCTTCTTTAAGATTTAAATGTGATGAAGAAAGGTCTATTGTTATAGGTAGGTTAGCTAAAAGACTTGTACCTAATAAAATTCCATTCCAAGCTCCAGTGCTTCCAGTTTTACACACTAAAAAGGTGACTGGGTAATACTGTTGGTGTAGTCTCAAAAGTAGATCAACTTCTCCTATAGGATGGATCATCTGAGTTCCAATCCCTTGGACTATAATACTAGCCTCTTTAAGAGACAGTTTAAATCTTCCTTCTCTTTCTATTTCCTTTAATCTATCCAACGAAATCAAACAGGTTGTGCTCCCTAAATCTAGTAGGCTATGAACTTCAACCTCGTTCTGACCTTTTGCTGGAGTCAAAAATATTGACAAAAAATAATGACATCCCAATTTTGGGGGTCTAATTCCTACACCAAAGAAACTAGAGGTTACTATAACACCTCTCTTCTTTAAGCTTGAAGTATTTTCTTTAATTATTGTTCTATTTACCATTTCTTCATTTAAATCTTTGCCTGCAACTAAAAATTTGCTTCTCTTGTAGAGAGATCTGGGGTAAAAAACTGTTCGTTCTCTTCTTCTTCATCTTCAGCTCCAGATATTTCTTCATGTTCTGGATCGGCTTGATGATTAGAAATCAGATGAACTCTGGTTGTTTTCTTGGGACTCTTACCTTGATAGCTACGCTCATTCTTTGAGTAAGAGTTTGTCTTTCTAGTATTTGAATCATTCTTTATCTCGACTTTTCGAGCTTTAACCCCGTTATCAAAATCATTAGGGTTATTATATGGTATTACCATATTATTTTCATTTTCTTTAGGGGTCCACACAGGGGCATTCTTACAGTTAGAAGTCGAACCCCTGGCGTGGAATTTCCAACATACTCTGCAATATGTGGTATTCCAACCACAGTTCTTTGAATGATGACCTAAAGATTCACATTTTAGGCAGTAGTCCATTTGACTTCTATTCTTTATGTGAGAGTTTCTTAACTTACTCCCTTATTAAGTCTATATATTTGGAGAAGGGCTTGTCCTCTTTTCCTGATAAGATTTAAGAAGTATTCTTTATTATTACCCCATATCCATTGGTTCTGTTCTCATGGAAGGGTTATAATGTTAGTTCTTTCTTTTTCTAACTCTCACTGTTATTAGTGCTATTGTTCTCTGTATAGAATACTCTAGCTGTATTTCTTCTATCTTGTTCTGCTCTGTGGTTAGTTTGGAACAAGACTCCTTCTTCTATCTGGCTGAGTTTCTCTAAAATTTCTACGAAACTCAAGTCTGGATTAAAGACTTTTAAAACTTTTTCTCTAAGTCTTCTATGATCTCTGAGTTCTTCCATACTCTCTAAAATCTTAGTCATAATTAAGATATTTATCTGTTGAGAAGTAAATCCAAAGGAAGTCTCGATATCTATGAGTTTTTTCTGATATTCCCAAAGGAGATTCTTCAAGTCCAACATGAATTCAGTAAGAGTTACATGTGGTCTCCTTTGAAATTTCATGAACTGCTTCAATAAACAGAAGATTGTCTCGGCTTTTTCTGGTTTGAGAAAAATCTTCAATGAATCAAAAAAGTCTTCTAGGGTCTTTGCACTAGAAAAGCTGTTATCTGTTAAGAATATTATTGGAACGGGCCTCTGATGTGAAGATCAGAGAGATTTGGTAGTCTTAGCATAGTCTATTTTCTGTTTTCAGTTATTAGCCTAGACGTGGCGTATCTTCTCTTGTAACGTAGTTACGTAATCCTCAAATTTAATACCAACCCAAGCTTGTGTCTTGGTATTTCTTCCATACAATTTTAATTCTTTAGGCAATTCTGGAAGTGGAGGGGTAAACGCAGCATTTGGATAATATCCTCCATAAGGGGGTCCATATGGGTATGGATTGTAACCAGGTTGCATTGTAGGAAGGGGTTGTTGCCAGCCTGTGGGAGGTGGCTGCATACTTAAGGGATTATTTAAAATGGTTATGGCCCCCACGGATTCTGAGGTTGTCCTCCATATAGAGTTTCACTTGGTTGGTTCTGTCCCCAAGTTCCACTAAATTCACTCCTATTGTTAAATATTTCTGTTTGGCCATTCCAGGAAGGATAGGTTTTCTTTTTATTTGAAGGGGGAGTAGTCCCCGATGCATTTAAATGTATATTAAAGGTATTGTCCAAAACATTTGTCTTTTGGAGCACCTTAGGTATTTTTGCTTTATTTTCTGTATTCCCTGGTTGATGCCAATCCCAAGCTGTTCTCTGATTTGGGTTTAAAGACATTGTATCAATGTTAGAAGGAGGTAGATATACTGGAGGAAGTCCCATATCCTTTTGTGTGGGTTCCCTTATCTTGGGTTTTGCTCCTGTATTCTCTTCTGTTTTCTGTCCATCAGTAGTCTTTACTTCTGTTATATCATGTTCTTCTTCTTTATTAACATCTTCTGTATTGTCTTCTTTATTTGTATCATCCATGTCCTCATTCTTGGTCTCTGTTGAGTCTTTATTTTCTAAGTCTTTATTATCCCCTTCAGCTCCTCCTGAAGCTCCATTAGGGTTAACTAGTTCAGATATATTCATGATTAATTGTTAATTAATTCAAGTAGAAAATACGAAGACGGTAAAGACTATTGGTTCAAACATAGTCATGATTAATCGTTAATTAATTCAAATTAAGCAATTTATAAAGTTTCTGAACTATTAAACAATTCTATTTGATTGTTAAGACACTATAATGTTTCTAAAAAAAAAAACTAAGTTTTCAAACTGTTTCTAAAAATAAAAAAAACTAAAGTTTCAAAAATATTTTTTCAAAGTTTTCAAAAAAAAAAAAACACTAAGTTTTCAAAAATATTTTTTTCAAAGTTCCAAAAAAAAAACGCTTTTTTTTTTTTAAATTATTAAAAAATTCACAAAGTTCATAAAACACTATGAAAGAGTATCTATTTAAACTCAATACCAAAGAAGATATCATCTATTGACGGATTAACTTCTAATTAATTAATTAAAATTATTTTATTCGATTTTAATTATTAATTACTGTTTAAAGTTATTCACTATTAAATTTAAAAATTTAAAATTAATCACTTTAGTTCAATAAAAATAATTTTCTTTCAAAATTATTTAAAAATATCAAAGTTCGAAGTTCAAAAAATAAAAATAATTTTCTTTCAAAATTATTTAAAAATATCAAAGTTCGAAGTTCAAAAAATAAAAATAATTTTCTTTCAAAATTATTTAAAAATATCAAAGTTCTACTTTCAAAAAATAAAAATAATTTTCTTTCAAAATTATTAAAAAAATATCAAAGTTCTATTTGATAATTATATTTAATTAATTTTCTGCACTGTAATTAAGACATTCAAAGGATAGATGTTCCTTAAATGTTAAAGGTCATTTTCTGGACCTTATTCTGTCAAAGGTTAAGCAGTGACCTTTGTTTGTTCTAAAGTTCTTCAAAGTTGTTCTATGTTCTTCTATTAAATGTTCTCTGGGTTGAAATCAATCAATTTATATACCAACAATTTTATTTTTCGCAATTCTTTATAATTTTGTGGTTTCTAAAATTTCTGTTGCGGTAGAATAATTTTTAAAATATTTCAGGTCAGTAAAATGAATTTTTCAATTTTCTGGATCTAAATATAACAATTCTGCTATTTTTTATGTCAAAGAAAACAATTTCTACTGTTTTAGGTCAAAAATAAAATAATTTTCTGTATTCTGGGTCAATTAGGGCAATTTCTGGGCCGGTGACCTTTTTTGACCTTTTTCTGACCTTCTGACCTTTTTCTGACCTTTTGACCTTTGGTGACCTTTGGTGACCTTTTTTGACCTTTGGTGACCTTTGGTCTTAGTAACTACTTTCTGTGTGGTCTGGGTCTTCTCCAAAAGGATATTCCTCACTTTGATTATTTTTAATTATATTTTTGCTAAATCACGGATTTTCGATAATTAAAAAAAAAAAAAAACACTTTTTAAATCACTCAAAAAAAGAAAAAAAAACACTTGGCTTCCTAAGCCACACTAAAAAAAAAAAAATTCGAAACGAAAATATTAAAAAAAAAATTCACTTAATATTTTTCCTAGGGGTCAAAAGGTTATTTTCTCTTACCTTATGACCTTTCAAAAAATTTACCACCTGTAAATATTCGCGGAGCTACGACAAATATAATTAATGCATAATTATAATGAGAAAGTAATTAGTAGATTTATAATTAATAAAAGCAAAAAAGATATATATATATATAAATTTTTTTTTTTTTTTTTACAGTTGTCACCACCACTCACGGGCAGAGCCCTATTCAAGGAGGGGGTGTTACACACCTCAGAAGTCAACAACTAAATCAAATTACGCAGATGAGCACAGGCGCAGGCTTTAAAGTGAGGTAGATTAAATTCAGCAGGGAACACAGAAGATGGAAGAGAATTCCACAGAACAGATGTGGCAGGAAAGAAGGAAGCACCTTTTATATATATATATATATTATATATATGATATTTATATTATTATATATATAATATATATATAATATATATATGATATATTATATATAATATAAATATAAAATAATATGATATATATATTAATATAAGTATAATATATATATATATATATATATATATATATATATATATATATATGATGTGTGTGTGTTGTGTGTGTAAAGAAGAATACAGCGCGAAAAAGGGAAAGAAATGGGGGAAGAAATGAAGGAAGAAATGAGGGAATCGTTCAATGGGCCAAGATTTCAATCCCTCTCTCTGGAGGCAATTTCCCCATCCAGTGCCACTTTCTCCCTTCCCTCAATTCCTTACTCTTACCCCTCCCTTACAACTCTATTCATACGTTATATTGAATGAATATTAATTTATACGCTTTACTGTGTGAATATAACCAAGTCATGTACACACTTTTTCACACAACTATTTCTTATACACATTATGATTTACTGCTGCTGTTTTTGATTTTTACTAATCTTTCTCTAGCTCTAATTACTTTACTAATGATAATTTAGTAAAACTTTTTTCACAAAAATGATTTACTTAATCTACTCTATCGTTTAGACGAATAAAAAAAAATAATTAATCGACTCTTAATTAATTAAATTAAAGGTGTCAATTGCATATTTTTCTATTGTATTCTTGAAAAAAACTTTCCCTTAAGGAACCATACATAAAAGAAAAGAATATAATCGAACAATTCTATATATTATTTTTCTGATATTTTTGCTTAAAAAAAAACAAAAAAAAAAAACAATAAAAATGAAGACAATGTCAAATTTAAAAAAAATAAAATTAATTTATTTAATATATATTCTATATATTAAAATATCTCTAAAAATCTCGTCTTTTTATTTTTACACAATAAACAATAAAGTAGCCTTTTTTCTAATGGCTTTTATGGTGAATTTTATCTGTCACCAATTTGTTTTTAAAATTTTTCTTGTAACTTTTTTGAAAACAATAACATTTGTTTTATTTATATTTTAACACTTCTTTGTTTTGAAATTTGCACAAGATGAAGCATAACACATATTAAGGTCCAAAGACGATAGTATGTTATATACCATTTGCGTACAATTTCCTATTCTAATTTTATCTCTAGTGTGAAGTCTATTTTGTGTAAAAATTTGTAATACTTTATTTTTATTTTTGTACTCACAAAAAAGTCTGGTTGATTTTCCACCTTTAACTGCTTGGCAAAGGTTTTGGGTTTGGTATCGTCTATTTGTGACAAAGAGGTCACTCTCAAGGAATTGATAAAACAATGGAGCTCTTGATGAGATCTCAAGAAAGAAATATCCAATGGTTCTGTAGGAAAGCGAATCTCAATCCGATACTTATCACGACCTATTGATACTTGTAGTCACGTACCAATGCCACTTAACTCGG
>JABUQX010054138.1:42500-45000 GCA_015478945.1 Trachelipus rathkii | reverse complement strand
ATCTCTCCCTCACCACCCTATTCCTAATCCTCTCCCTTCTGCTAACCCCACAAACCGCTCTCAACCCCTTTATCTCAAATACTTCCAACTTCTTCCTGGACCTGGCATTCAACCCCCACGTTTCACACCCATACAACACCGCTGGTACACAAATTTTTTCAAACATACTTATCTTAACTCTCAGTGATAAATCCCCCCCTTTCCATAATTCTCTCAGACCACTCAAAGCTCTCATTCCTTCTCCTACTCTATGATCTATCTCCTCCTTCATCCCTCCCCCCTTACCCAAATCCATCCCTAAATATCTAAAAATCTTTACTTCTTCCAATACTCTAACCTCTACCCCCTCCCCCTCCTCTCTTTCCTCCTCCTCAAACACTAACACTTTACTCTTACCTGGATTTATTTTAAGCCCCTTTTGTCCACACATTCTTTCAAACTCCCTCACCAAATACCTCAGCCCTTCCGCGTTCTTCGCCACTAGGGCAGTATCGTCCGCAAACAGTATCATGTTCACTTCCCTTCTATCATTCCCATTCATCAATTCCACCCCCCTCCCCTCCCTCACCATTCCTCTGTAAACACTCTCCAAATTGAATAGCCACGGCAACATTACACACCCCTGCCTCAATCCTCTCACCACCCCAAACATCTCACTCTCCCCTCCTAATACTCTCACACACATTCTACTATTCCTATAAAAGGCCCTAATACCTTTGCCTAATCTACCCCCGCCATTTTCCTCCAACACCCTCCACAATTCACCCCTCTTCACTCTATCATATGCTTTCTCCAAATCTAAAAAACACCCATACACTTTCCCTTTCCTCTCTATACTTTTCTCAAGCATCTTTAGTGTAAACACTTGGTCCACACACCCTCTTCCCTCCCTAAATCCTCCTTGTTCTTCCCCCATTCTCTCCTCCGTTAAACCTCTCACTCTCTCAATCAGTATTCTCCCATACACTTTCCCTACCACACTTAAAAGACATATACCTCTATAATTCCCACATTCCATCCTATCCCCTTTCCCCTTATACAGGGGAACCAAACAACCATCCTCCCAATCCTGTGGTACCTCACCACTCCTCCAACATATATTATATAACCTGTACAGCCATTCCTCCACCCCTCTACCTCCCTTCTGCAACATTTCCATTCTCACACCATCCAGACCTGCGGACTTCCCTTTTTTCCTTTATTCAAGGCCCTAATAATTTCCTCCATTTGTATTTCATCCTCCTCCTCCCTCCCCAATTCACTCCCCATCCTCACCTCTTGCAAATCTTCCTCCCCTCCCCCACCCACTTCATTCAATAATCCACTAAAATACTCCCCCACCTCTTCCTCACCCTATCCTCTCCTCCTATCCACTCCCCATCACCTCCCTTAATCCTCTCCCCCAACCCCTCCTTCTTCTTCCTTTTTTTATTCACTTCTTTCCAGAACATCTTACTCCCCGATTCAAAATTTTCCGTCACTTTTCTACACCATTCATCTTTTGCTCTTCTCTTCGTCCTCTCCACCGCCCTCTTTGCTTCTACTCTAACCCTTCTATATTCCTCCCAGCTTTCCTCTCTCCTACTCCCCAACCATTTCACATAAGCCTCCTTTTTCCTCTTCACCACCTCCTTCACCTCCTCATTCCACCATTCACTCCCTTTCCTTCTGCTTGCACCCACCCTTTTTACTCCACATACCCTTTTAGCCTCTTCACATACTGCCTCTTTAAATCTCATCCACTCCCCCTCCACCTCCCCAATTCCCGTCCCTCTCACGTTTCTCCCTAACCTCCATACCTCTCCTAAACTCCCTCTTACACACTGTCTCCTCCAATTTTCCCACCTTTATCACTTCTCTCCTCTTTTCCCCTTTCCTAACCGTCCTCTCTCATGTCTAACCCAACCTGAATGATGATTGTCCGATATCCCCACTCACCTCTAAATACATTTACATCAGTAATCTACCTCTATCCTTCCCATTTACACACACATAATCAAGTATCCCTCTCCCCCGTTATCTCACTCTTCCATGTATACTTTTTCACTTTTTTGAACCAAGTATTCCCCACTATCATTCTTTTTTTCTCAACACACAACTCTAACAGACTTTCTCCATTATCTCCACACCCCCAAATGGTCCTATTATTCTTCCCACCCCCTCCCTTCCCACTCCTGCATTCAAATCTCCCAATAGACAGATTTTATCATTTACCCCGAAACTTTCCCAACACTCATTCAACTCATTCCAAAATCTTTCTCTCTCCTCCTCCCTCGCTCCATTCACTGGTGCATATGCGCATATAAAAACCCACATTTCCCCCCCGAATTTCACTTTTACCCACATTATCCTCGAACTCACCTGTCTGCACAACCTTACCTTATCCCACACCTCTTTCCTCATAACTATTCCCACCCCTTCCCTCGCCCTCACTCTCTCGTTCACCCCTGATATCATACCCTTGTAATTTCAATCCACCTCCCTCTTTCCCTTCAGCTTA
>JABUQX010054138.1:15000-32500 GCA_015478945.1 Trachelipus rathkii | reverse complement strand
AATTATGTTTTAGGGTAATTTTTAACGCATAAAAAAATTATGGAGGAACTATTTGTTTAAAATTTGAACAATTTAAAATTAAAAACGAAAAGGAAATAAAAATAAGTTCTAAATAAAATAAAACTTTTATATGAATTAAATAGTAAGTTATCAAAATTATTATTTTTGAAAAAATTTTAAAATATTTTACGATATTTTTGTCTTTATGCCAACCAATTTTGCAGAAACCCTAAGGCTAAAAAAATCTGAAAAGTCAAAGTGGGTGTGCGTGTTCGTGGAATATTAATTAATTATTTGTTAAAATGTCAGTTAAATTTAATTTATTAAATTTACAATATTAATTAATTATTTGTTAACATGTCAGTTAAATTTAAATTATTAAATTTACACGATTCTAAGTGCCTCTAAAAAAATAAATTTGTTCATATATTGTCGTACAATTGTCATGAAAACCCATAACAATATTTTGTTCGAAAACGTAAATATACAAAATAACTATGACCTCGGCTACACTTATGATATTTTTTCAAAATTGAAATATTTTCGAATAATTACTTATATATTTGCTTACATGTTTTATTTAAACTAAACAATACCATAGGGTAGATGCATAGCAGGTTGCCTAAATGCATGGCAGACCGCCCGTTGAAACGCTCACTTTAAATGCGCGCTGCCCGCGAGTGGTGCCGTATGGTTGTTATATATATATATATATATATATATATATATATATATATATATATATATATATATATATATATATATATATATATATATATATATATATATATATATATATTACGCACTCTCTTTTTTTAATATATATATATATATATATATATATATATATATATATCAGGGACGTGCCCTCTGGGTAGGCAAGGTAGGCAGTGCATGCCCTACAAAAGAAGTGAATTATTTATTTATATTTTTTTAATATTTAAAACAAATTTAATCCATAAAAATTAATTTCTTACAGAGTTGTTATCGAAATTTAAAACAAAATTTCATTTTCCCTTGTAAAAAGCAAAAAATTTTGTGCTTCTCCGCCGCTTATGGCTTCCTATATTGAACTTGGTTAAATGGACGATCCCTGCTTTTCATTTTTAATATACTAAAATCATGTGCCTAAAAAGCATTCAGAATTCTGCTTTTGACTCGCCGCTCATCGCAGTGTTTGGAATGATGTCGTCGAGGGAGGATGTGTGTGTGTGTGTTTGTGTGCGTGTGTGTGTCTCTCTCTCTGTATATATATATATATATATATATATATATATATATATATATATATATATATATATATATATATATATATATATATATATATATATATATATATATATATTAAAATTAAGCCTGCCTACCCTGAGAGACAAGTCACGGCACGTGCCATATATATATATATATATATATATATATATATATATATATATATATATATATATATATATATATATATATATATATATATATATATATATATATATATATATATATGCTATATATATATATATATATCAACAACCTGCTAATTTAATTTTTTAATTTACGTGTAAATGTATGCTTTTAAAATATCGATTGCATGAATTCGAACATATTTCCCTTTGAAGGAAATTAACAAGACAAAAAATGTAGGTATTTTTCATTTATTTTATAAGTAAGAAAATTGCATTTTACGAGTCTGTAGTGTCGCTACGTATGTGCCAAACCTACGATGCTTAAGAAAAGTTTGATTCTGTTAAATATTTACATCTTTTTAATATTTAAAACTTTTTTGATGCTGTTCGTTAGGACTTGAGAAATTCATTGTTGGTAGCATATACTAACAGTACGGTATAAAAAAAATGACGGAAGCGTAAAACATAATAGGACCTATATATATATATATATATATATATATATATATATATATATATATATATATATATATATATATATATATATATATATATATATATTATATATATATATATATCAGGGCGTTTTCCTCCATAGGTGCTAGGTGTGCGCCGCCCTATAAAAAGCTAATTAGTTTTTTTAATTACACTTTAGATATAAGGAATATCTGTTCAAATGAAAATAGTTTTGTACACAATTATTCAATAAAATATTAAAAAAATTAAATGCTCTTAAACTTCCAAATAGCTTATTTTATACAGTAGTTACCGTATCAAAAAGGAAGCTTTTCATGTGCGCTAAAAAATTTGAACTCCCTATATTCCGTACGTGTTATTTCACGCTCGCTCTCTCGCTCTCGTTTTCTATTCTTCAAATACCTTAAAATTGTGCTCTTTTAATTTAGCACATGGATTTTTTAATTTAGGGTAATGTGGTTTAATATATATATATATATATATATATATATATATATATATATATATATATATATATATATATATATATTAATAATATTTTTTTTATATATATATATATATATATATATATATATATATATATATATATATATATATATATATATATATATATATATATATATATATATATATATATATATATATATATATATATTTATATATTTATATATATATTTATATATATATATATATATATATATATATATATATATATATATATATATATATATATATATATATAACTATATAACTATATATATATGTAATAATATGTATATAATGTATATAATGTATATGTAATAATATGTTTAATAATAATAATAATATATATATATATATATATATATATATATTTAATAATAATAATAATAATATATAATAATATATATATATATATATATATATATATAATATATATATATATATATATATATATATATAATATATGTTTATAATATAATATATAATATATAATATAATATATATATATAAATAATAATATATATATATATATATAATAATATATAATAATAATAATATAATAATATATATATATAAATAATAATAATATGTATAATAATAATAATAATATATATATAATATATATGTAATATATATATATATATATATAATAATAATATATGTAATAATAATAATAATAATAATATGAAATAAATAAATATAATAATATAATATAATATGTAATATATATAATATATATAATAATAATAAATAATATGTATATTAATATGTATATATGTATATATATGTAATAATATAATATAATAATAATATATATATAATAACATATGTAACAATATATAATCGTCTGTAAACTGGGAAAGGATTATATATAAATGCTTATAATATATAATAATATATATGTATATATATATGTAATATATATAATATATATATAATAATATATATATATATATATATATGTAATAATATATATATAATAATATGTAATAATAATATATATATATGGCACACTTATCCCTCAAATCCAGGAACACCACTGATAATATGTATAATAATATATGTATATATATAATAATAATATATAATAATATATATGTATAATAATAATATATATAATAATATATTTTTATATATATAATAATAATAATATGTAATAATAATATATATATATATATATATATATATCTCTCGTTTGCAATCAGTGTATGAGAATTTGAAGAGAAATGATTATATCTAATTTATAAGCTACATTCACTTGATATACTTGTAGGTACTCAGAAACTGATAAGAAAAACCCTCCGACATAAAAATAAAAAGGTATTACTCTAAAAATCTTTCTGAATAAAGAGCAAAAAGCGTGAAAGATCGAGCAATAAAGTTGCTCTTTAAATTTAAGTAAAAGCTAGAGCTGTAACAAATTGGAAACATATAAGTTTCAGACTCTCGATTCAAATGTTAATTTACTAAGGTAGATACTGGTAAAAGATAGTGAATGATGGTAACTACTGGTAGATGGATGTGTATTCTTTCACTTCACTTTACTTGCAAATTTTGTACATTAGATTCGGAAAGTAAGGTAAATTGAAGTTTAAAAATTAGACAAAACCCTAGGAGTAAGTCTCAAAGATATGAAGTTGCCGATGGTTTACGGCTTGCAGGGGGAATCGCCGTTGGGTCTTCTCCCCTTTCACGCAGGAACTACAATCCCGCAAGTATCCCTTAAGATTATCAACAACATAGCCGTAGGACGACGCGTAGACGCATGTTTCGGTTGAGATGTCATTTCCGTACCGTTCAGCAACATGCGAAACAATGTCCTACCCTGGTAACCCCGCGCCTGAGAAAATCGATGTGTTCCATATAACCAACCTCAACCATCGTCAAGTTGAGATCCTAGCTTTGTCTTTCAGCCTAAGCATGGGGTGAAGAAGATAACAAGAAATATGAGGTACGAACGAACCATAAATCAGTTCAAAGGTGCATAGTAATCTAGGCCTAGAGCAACAACAACATAAAATAAACATTGTTTACTATGGTAACCCTCGTGTATAGTTTCACAACGAACCATAACAGCCAATTGACGTGAAACGAGCTTAGAGAAAACAAAAGTAGTACGAATAAACATTTACTATATCTTAATGTAATGAACCTAATAAATTAATAATAATATAAAGGAAATATCTTTAGACATACTGAAGGGATATAAATAATAAATTGCAGTAAATAATAATAATAATATGGATAATAATAGAATTATATAATAAATAATAATAATCAAATAAAATCACCTAATAATCCTACTTCATACTGACTTATAATTACGCTTTTTCTTATGAATATTAATAAATTAATATATATAAAGAAACTAATACATAATAATATAATAATTACCAGATATATAGAGAATATAATTTGGAATTGTCAAGGAATAGGTTATTATAAATATAAAGCTATTATACTACCATAATATAATCTCTAAATTGTTTATTGTTCCGCTCTCATTATATATGACCAGTATTGTTTACGAAGGATTAAGTATTTTAAAAGCGCTAAGGTGCAATCTCTTATAATCACAAAAACCAGGTTTTTTCATCGTTATACTTAGATATTTTTCACTGTGGATCCGATATCATTCACGGCAGTTATCCTATGTAAAAAGTTCCGTTCAGTCACACTAAACTAATTGGTTTACTGTAGATCGAAGTTTGGATAAAGTGAACCTACATTCTGTATATTGCTTTTCATAGAGTAGGATAACGAATTTCTGTTACCTATCTATAGAATATCTATAGAAGCGTTGGTCATGCTAGTCATCAGAAATCATAGAGCCAGCAATTTTCTTATGCGTATTATTCTGGTATATACATGTAATGTGGCAACAGTTTACACTAATTAATACCAGTATTTTCCTGCAGATTTATTTTTTTTGTTTGCATTATTCCCCCGGCTCCTACGAACCTCCCGACAGATATTTTTATCTGTGGTAGGGATCAGACTTCCAGCCAAAAAGGTAGTAGATTCTAGCTAGCCGTTAGGCTCAATGCAATACCGGCCTGTTTCAGATTACACATACCTATTCATATCTACGAAATTCATCGGTGTGAAGTTTTATATTCCTTCTTAGACAAAGAGAGTAGTAAAAGTGGCTGACTGTGTGACACCCTCTTCTCGCTATATATCGTTTTCGTGATGTCTATCTTAAACTTCCTTGTAGATCTTTAGAGGTATTCTCCTGGGACCATCTCTGTACGCGTGGCGACCATACTAACAACAGAAGTAGCTTCTGTCCTGTACTCATAAAACTAAGGCTTTGATTAGCTAAGAAAAACTTGCCTAGATGTTGCTTAATTACTCCGTGAAAAATCATGAACCCATTGAGTTTCGTTATATACCTATGTAGAATTTCAACCATCGCAGCACTCTGGGATCTTTATTACACGTTTTCACTTTGTTACTACCTTCCGGTGTCCTGTATATGTGCTATAATGTGTATAAGGACGTATATCATGATGTGGCACTTATGAAACAAGGAGATAACGCTTTTTTAGAGGCAGAATCTACGACACCATCTCTAGGAAGATTTCAAATCTTCATCGGGAGAATAAATCAAGTTTAGAGGTTTATGTCGATCAGCCAAGAGAAGTAAATTTATCAGGTGATGTATTTAGGATAGAGATTATTTTAGGCAATCATTAACTATTTGTGGTACATAGCAAATTCATGTTTATACAAGCGTAGCAGGAAGGTTATAAGGAACATTTGGTACATTATGTACGTTCATACTTTCAGAGCTTCCGCTCACTCGCTGTTCATTATCATTTTGTAATTTGATATGAAGTAATTTCATTGCACTGCTATCACTGCTCTGCTCGCAATACTAATATAATAGTTAATTGGACTTATAGAACATAAATATCCTTTAACTATCTCTGAATAAACAGTATTTTTCATTAACAAAAGTTCTTTTGCAATCTACAAGTAAGTTAAACTAACTATCATCCATTAAAACTTACCTTAGCTCAACCTTTCGAAACATTACGCAATACCTTACCTATTCGAGTCTGTGTAGGTCCGTCACACTGATCGTTAGTGCCTTATTCATTTAAGAGTTAGTTACCTTCAATTTTTATGATTTCAACAAGCTCTTACGGAAAGCGCTTCACTCAGCAACACTATATTTCAATCTGTTTGACTATCCTAGAACGCGGAACCAATTTTTATTTTCACGATGCAGAGCGGAACGGCTTGGCGAATAACCTTCAGGTGGTTCGTTAAGACACCCATCTGGCGGGGTCATATACTGACACACATGTAAGCGTTATATATATATGACTATATATATATCTACTCGGGTACTACTTTATCCCGTAGGCTATGTCTAACCTCTACCATATATACCCGTATATTACCACTATACCTACATAAGTATTATAGCTTTTTTATGTATAGGTATTCTACCATATCTATTTAATTATATACCTATATATTGGCAAAAAGTTACTTCTTTATTATTATTATTTTATTATTATATCATTATATAATATATTATATTGCTCTACGATTATATTTCAGTGAGCACCTATTTCACCCTCTGTATCGTTATCCTAGTGCAGTTTTAGGTATCTTCGCACATTGAAGGACCTAGGGAATATTTCCTTTGGATATGCTGTGTAATATCTGAAATCCTGACGCGGAGAATATGCTCGGTATTAATCTCTTAGGCAGGCGCAGAACGGCGCAGTCTATTTTTAACCTCCCTGGAGTATAAAAAAATTTGAATATTACTACACTCAATTATATTAATTAATTGTATTTATTAAACTTAATCTCATTTTATATTTAATTTTTTAACCATCTAACTATATAATATACGTTCACTTTTGAAGTTGTAAGTCAACTTTTGTTTTAGTATACGGGCCATTGTCGCACTATAACCCACGCTTTGTCTCTCCTGGTCATGTCGCCTATTATTCTTCTAGTATACATATACTCTTATTCAAACCGTTATATATATATTCTTCATACTAATATATATACTCTTTATTACACGTATGTTAATTATAATATATATACTTGCTATCTTCCTCTGCAACTTGGCTATTATTTTTTCTTAATACTCGGGTTATATAGCATTTTATTTTCCTTCGTTCCTAGTAAAGATTGCTATATATTTACTAAGATTCCCCCCGGTACCTGATCTACATATTTCGGTAATTTTATATATACTGTTGTATGACCGGGTGCTATATATATACTCACCCGACCTGAGGCTACTTACGTTAGCGTATAGCTAATTAGGTATCTTTAGGGTTATTCTAAGTCGCTCTAATATATCAGTAGCGTTAACTTCTGTGACGGTCAATTACTATATCCCCACCACACTCGTACCCCGCCCGTTGTAGCATACTTATGTGACTAGATCATATATAGACGCGCTCTTTAGCTTACTTGACTACACGTATTTAGTCATCTTATATATCTCACTACGAGTTACTTGGGCCGCTTATATACCCCATACCTTTGTATACTATTAATAGTATATATATCCTGCGGGTGCGGTGTTGCGCTGCCCGCGTTGCCCAGTGCCCCCCGCCTCACCTCGCGTGCATTCCACCCCTTCGCTGCTGCTTGTCAAAGGTCCGCACGGGACTTTACCTTGCTGTATATATATATTCATACCCTATACTTACCTGGCTATATAGTCTAGCAAACTAGTACAGGTTACACATCAGACTATATAACTATGGTGAGTACCCTATACTATATATATATTCTTAGAACTCCGCTATATCTATAGTAAATATATATATATCGTTATATTAATGCTTTTCACATTAATATATATATAGTACTACCCTCGATTATCTCACCTACCCTTATATAGTACTATTATTGAATATATATATATATAGTATATAGTATCATACCCTATATATACTATTAGTATACCCTGACTCGAGTAGAACTGCTATTATACTAGCTAGACTATAGTAATATATAATTATATACATATATAATAGTATATACTATATAATATATATGGTATATTAATTTTAATGAATTAATTTAATTAAATAAATTATTAATTAATTATTAATCAATTTTTTAGTTATTTCGGGAAAAACGTGAGTGTTTTAAGCAGGAAAATTCTTCCAATTTCCAAGATTTCTCAATTATTCGCAGCTAGTCCAGTGAATGCCGACGGCTTCAATCATCGACGTGCTGTACTACATATATCTGTACCTGATTAATAGTATCGTTAATCTATATATACTTATATACTATATATATATATACTCTAATATATATATTGATAATTGATATTTTATACCTAGTACGTATACGCCCGTATATTACTATTATAGTATAGATATATATATATATTCTATATATATATATATATAATATGACTATACTACGTAGTATTGGTACGTTGAGCGAGATCCAACTTTTTTCGATATGTAAGGAATAGAGATGACATATCTGCTTTAGAAACTTGGAAATAATCTATATATGGTTTAAGCACGAATCCGTGTTAAATTTCAAGTCTGTAGGATTGTAGGATGTAGAGGGGTGTCACCCCCAAGGGTGGACGTCGATATTGTGCTTAGCCGCAGGTTAGTTGCTTGAGTCTGAGTAAGCTCGAGTTTAGCCTCTACACGAAGAGTTGGGATACGAGTGTGATGAGTATCTAATTGCGGCAGCAGATACGTCATGTCGCGCGAGAGCGCACACACACACACACACACACACACACCCCACACAACACACACACACCACAGCACACACTTCTCCCGTTATTATTATTATTATTATTACGATCGGCAAAATTAAGTCGTTTTTAATATCGGCCTCTCTACGTATCCTTCGTCAGCTTCTACATCTCCTCTGTCAGCGCCTTGTTTTGCGTTCATTCACCTCTTTAGTCGCCATCCCTAAGCCGTCCGACTCAGAGCTTCAGGTTCGCGCCCTGTCCAGCAGGGTTCGACTTGCCGCGACTTTGCGCGTTCCGGCTGGCCTGACTCCGCGGTCCGCCTCACCCGATCGCCGCGGGGCAATTCCGGTATTATTATATATTCATTTTTGTATTTTGTCGCGCCCCGCGTTCTTCTTATCGGCATCCGGTTCGAGTTTACGATATATAATATATATCTACACGGGTTAGGGTTATCGTATGGCCCTAAAATTTGGGCGCGCCCCATTTGGTACCGTAACCTCGTCGTAGACGAGGCTATGTGCCCGTGGACCCCCAGGAGGGGGTGCTGGCCCTCTAAAAAAATAGGAAATGCCGTAGAAAGCTGAAATTTGGAGATGGTGTAGAGGACGAAAGAGTAAGGAGGATCCGGATCCGGATCCGGAGTTTGATTCGGAACCGGCAACGGTGCTGGCTCCGGTGCGGTGACGATTTAGTATATTGGTGTCCTTATATATGTTATCGAACCCATAGGTTCCAATATGAGGGATGTAAGTTCGTAAAGGGTGTCTGGGGATCCCCGGAGGGGAGTCCCCAGTAGAAATGAAAGGTCTGTATAAGAGAAGTGAAGAAAGGAGTTGGAGTCGGAATCAGATAAAGAGGGAGTCCGAGAAGGAGTATGAGTCTGAGGAGTCGGATTCGGTACCGGCACAGGTGCTGGAACCGGCGCGGTGCTGAGTTAATAGATATTCGTTTAGCCCCGTATTGGTATCAATATATTTGTTTATAAGGTCGTAGAACTCGAATATGATAGTTTCAGAACCTTCAATTGTGTTTGAGGACCCCCCTCACCCTGTCAATGGGGTTCCCGTCTGCAGGCCCGACCCGGTGCGAAACCGACGCGTGTGAGCGCCCACTGGCCCGATCCCGCAAGAAACCAAAAATTAAATAAATTTAATTAAAAAAAATAATAATTAATTATTTTTTATTTATTTTTGTTTTCTTTGCTTAAAAGATTTTGTTTTAACTAAAATTTTTATGCTTCTCATATCTATAACGTAAAAAGTTTGTGTTTTTACATACCCTAAAGCAGTAAATCAGTAAATCAAACCACCTTCCCACCCACCATGATCTATTGATCTATTGATATATTGATCTATTGATTCAAGTCATATTTTGTATAACATAACTCAAAACTTTTATTTATATTTTTTAATTTGCTTAAAACATTTTGTTTTTACTAAAAAATTTATGCTATTCATGTTTATAACATAAAATATTTTCGTTATTACATACCCTAAAGTAGTAAATCAGTAAATCAAACCAACCACCTAACCCTTCCCACACCACCCATGATCTATTGATATATTGATCTATTAATCTATTGATTTAATTCATATTTTGTATAACATAACACAAAAACATTTATTTTTTTTATTTTATTTTGTTTAAAAATATATTTCTTACCAAAGTTTTTATTCTTTTTATGTTTATAAATTAAATTTTTTTAATTTTTACACCATCTGAAGCAGTAAATCAGTAAATCAGTAAATCAAACCATCCATCCCCACCCTCCCCACCCTTTTCTATGATCTATTGATCTATTGATTCAAGTCATATTTTATATAACATAACACAAACATTTATTTATTTTTATTTTATTTGTTTAAAAATATATTTTTTCTAAATTTTTTATTCTTTTTATGTCTATAACTTAAAAAAATTACGTTTTTTACAGCATCTAAAGAAAGAAATCAGTAAATCAATCACCCACCCCCACCCCTCCCACCCATCCATCGATCTATTGATCTATTATACAATTGATCTATTGATTCAGGTCACATTTCGAGTATCATTTTGGATAAACATAGCATAAAAATAAGTTCTCTATATACTGACCGACGAATATTTGCTAAGGTACCAAAGTTTTCATATTAATAAAACTTGCATAGCAAAATCTGAACTAAAATATAATGTACAACGACAAACCTAACACAACTTACGCACGAAAAAATTGCTAACATTAACAAAGTTCCAAACTTAACAACTGTAAAGTAACTAATATAGCATATAAAACGTAACCTATGCACATTCTTTTCAAAAATATCTCTAACATATCAATGTTAATTTTACATTAACATGGTAATATTTAACAAAAATTTATCATAACCTTGTCTAATTATCATACTGTCCAACAAATATATGCTAACGTAACAGTGTTTTGCATTAACATAGTAATATGTAACAAAAATTTATCATAACCTTACCTAACTTTCATAATCCCCAACGAATAGTTGTAAACATAAAGTTTTATTCAAAGATAACATAAAAATAAGTTCTTTGAATAAAATATCATAGTAAAGTGTAATAGTTTACTACCGATCCTAAAGAGTAAATCAGTAATCAGTATAATAAAACCACAGCAAACCAGCCACATTAACCCCTCCCACCCTTCATGTTCTATTGATTCATTGATTCAGGTTACATTTCGAGTATCATTTCGAATAAACATAGCATAAAAACTAGTTCTCTGTATGCTGGCCAACGAATATATGCTAATGTAACAAAGTTTTTATATTAATAAAACTAACATAGCATAACCTGAACTAACAATATAATGTACAACGACAAGCCAAACATACCTTAAACATGAATAAACTACTAACGTTAAACAAAGTTCCATTAACTAACAACGTAAAGTAAACTAAACATAGGCATAAAAAACGTAACATATTCACACTTTGTAAGCTTATCTCTAATATATCAATGTTAATTTTACATTAACATGGTAATATTTAACAAACATTTATCATAACCCTGTCTAATTATCATACTGACTAACCAATATATGCTAAAAAATTTTTTTTTTTTACATTAACCCCTTAATATTTAACAAAAATTTATCATAACGTTACTTAACTATCATAATTCCCAAAGAATAATTGCAAACATAATAAAGTTTAATCCAAACATAAAATAAAAATACGTTCTTTGAATAAAATATCATAGTAAAGTGTAATAGTTTACTGATTTTAAAGCAGTAAACCAATAAATCGGTAAATCAAATATCCAGCCCTTCCACTCCCCTCCCCTCGCACCCTTCCATGATCTATTGATTCAAGTCATATTTTGAGTATGTAAGCGGCTGTGCCCTTACCGCTTACATCCCCCCTTCGAGATACCCCTAGATGGGTCTTTATGCATCTCTCTTGGGGTGATCTCCATGTAGTGGGACTCGTCGCTGAAAATTGTTCGGTTATGTATAGCAAATATTGAGATTATGTTGATGAGTGAGAGCATTCGGGAAATCTTTTGTATATTTGATAGATTGGACACTTAGTTAAAGGATTTTGTAAGATAATACTGCTTTAGCTGCTGCTGATATGTTGGAAAAGTGGGGATACATTGAGTTTTGTATCCATGTTAGATACTTTACCTTTGATAAGTATGGAACTTTGTGAATATTAGCAGATTATTCATACGTGTGGTATGTTAGGTTTATCATTGTACATTATATTCTTAGTTCTGGTTATGATATGTCAGCTTTATTGATGTAAAAACTATGTTACCTAGGATATATTCCTTGGTCTGTATGATAATTAGGTAAGGTTTTGATAAATGTTTGTTAAATATTACTATGTTAAGGTAAAAATAACAATGATATGTTAGAGATATGTTTGAAGCAAGTGTGAATACGTTAAGTTCTGTATGAATGTTAGTTATTTTATTGTTGTTAAGTATGGAACTTTTGTTAATGTTGGCTGTTTATTCGCGCGTAAGGTATGTTAGGTTTGTCGTTGTACAATAAATTCTTAGTTCAGGGTGTGATATGTTAGATTTATTGATGTGAAAACTTTGGTACGTTAGCATATATTAGTTGGTCAGTATATAAAGAACTTATTTTTATGTTATGTTTATCCAAAATGATACTCGAATCAATAAATCAATAGATCAATGGATCAATAGATCATGGAAGGGTGGGAGGTGAGGGGAGTGGAGGGGTGGGTGATTTGATTTGCTGAACTATTGATTTACTGCTTTACCCTTGCTTTTTTTGAAAAAATTGCTGAATTATTGATTTACTGCTTTAAAATCAGTAAACTATTACACTTTACTATGATATTTTATTCAAAGAATTATAATAGTTAGGTTGCGTTATGTTAAATTTTTGTTAAATATTACCGGGTTAAGGTGAAAAATTTTGTTGCATTGGCATATATTCGTTGTTCAGTATGATATTTAGAAAGTGTTATGATAAATTTTTATTAAATATTACCATGTTCATGTAAACTTAACATTGATATGTTAGAGATTTGATTGACAAAGTGTGAATAAGTTACGTTTTTGTATTCAATGCTAGTTACTTTACTGTTGTTAGGCATGAACCTTTGTTGATGTTAGTAGTTATTCATGCTTAAGTATTTTAGGTTTGTCGTTGCACATTATATTCTTAGTTCCGGTTGTTATATGTTAGCTTTATTGATGTGAAAACTTTGCAACCTTAGAATATATTCGTTGTTCAGTATATAAAGAACGTATTATTATGTTATGTTTATCCAAAAAGATACCCGAAATATGACTTGAATCAATATACCAATAGATCATGGTAGGGTGGGAATGGAAGGGAGTGGAGGGGAGTGGAGGGGAGTATGGGGGAGTATTGTTTGAATTACTGATTTATTGATTTACTGCTTTAAATTCAGTAAACTAGTACACTTTACTTTACACTTTGGATAAAAATTTGTTATGTTTGCAATTATTCGTTGGGAATTATGATAGTTAGGTAAGGTTATAATAAATTTTTGTTTAATATTACCGGTTTAATGTTTAAAACTTTGTTACGTTAGCATATATTCGTTGGTCAGTATGACAATTAGACAGGGTTATGATAATTTATTTTAATTAGTTAATTTAAAATTAACATTGATATATTAGAGATATGCTTGACAAAGTGTGAATAGGTTACGTTTTTTATGCTATGTTAGTTACTTTACTGTTGTTAGGTATGGAACTTTGTTAATGTTAGTAGTTATTTCATGCTTAAGTTATGTCAGGTTTGTCCTTGTAAATTATGTTCTTAGTTCAGGTTGTGATATGTTAGCTTTATTGATGTGAAAACTTTGCTACGTTAGCATATATTCGTTGGTCAGTATATAAAAAACTTATTTTTATGTTATGTTTATCCAAAAAGATACCAGAAATATGACTTGAATCAATATATCAATAGATCATGGAAGGTTGGGAGGGGAGGGGAGTGGAGGGGATGGGAGGGGCGGCTTGTTTGAATTACTGATTTATTGATTTATTGCTTTAAAATCAGTAAACTATTACACTGTACTATGATATTTTTTTCAAAGAAATTATTTTTTATGTTATGTTTGGATAAAACTTTGTTATGTTTGCAATTATTCGTTGGGAATTATGATAGTTAGATAAGGTTACGATAAATTTTTTTTTAATATTACCGGTTTAATGTAAAAAACTTTGTTATGTTAGCATATATTCGTTGGTCAGTATGACAATTAGACAGGGTTATGATAAATTTTTGTTAAATATTACTATGTTAATATAAAATTAACATTGATTTATTAGAAATATGCTTGACAAAGTGTGAATAGGTTACGTTTTTTATGCTATGTTAGTTACTTTACTGTTGTTAGGTATGGAACTTTGTTAATGTTAGTAGATATTTCATGCTTAGGTTATGTCCGGTTTGTCGTTGTACATTATATTCTTAGTTCAGGTTGTGATATGTTCGCTTTATTGATGTGAAAACTTTGCTACGTTAGCATATATTCGTTGGTCAGTATATAAAGAACTTATTTTTTTGTTATGTTTATCCAGAAGGATTCTCGAAATATGACTTGAATCAATAGATCAATAGATCATAGAAGTGTGGGAGGAGAGGGGAGTGGAAGGGTGGGTGCTTTGATTCCCTGATTTACTGATTTACTGATTTAGGATCAGTAAGCTATTACACTACTATGAGAATCTATTCAAAGAACATTTTTATGTTATCTTCGGATAAAACTTTGTTATGTTTACAATTATTCGTTTGGGATTATGATAGTTAGATAAGGTTATGATAAGTTTTTGAAAAATATTACTATGTTAATGTAAAAAAACTTTGTTACGTTATGATAATTTCGTTGATCAGTATGATAATTAGACAAGGTTGTGATAATTTTTGTCAAATATTACCATGTTAATGTATAATTAACATTGATATGTTAGAGATATGTTTAAAAAAAGTGTGAATAGGTTACGTTTTATATGCTATATTAGTTACTTTACTCTTGTTAAGTGTGGAACTTTGTTAATGTTAGCAGTTTATTCGTGCAAGAGGTATGTTAGGTTTGTCGTTGTACATTATATTCTTATTTCAGATTATGCTCTGTTAGCTTTATTTATGTAAAAACTTTGTTACGTTAGCATATATTCGTCGGTCAGTATAGAAAGAACTTATTTTTATGCTGTTTTTTCCAAAATGATTCTCGAAATGTGACCTGAATCAATAGATCAATAGATCATGGATAAGTGGGAGGGGTGGGGAATGGGTGGTGGGTGATTGATTTACTGATTTACTGCTTTAGGTGGTGTAAAAAACTTAAATTTTTTAAATTATAAACATAAAAAGAATAAAATTTTAGTAGAAAATATATTTTTAAACAAATAAAATAAAAATAAATAAAAGTTTTGTGTTTTGTCATATAAAATATGACTTGAATCAATAGATCAATGGATCAATAATTCAATAAATCAATAGATCATGGGTGGGGTTGGGAGGTTGAGGGTGGGTGGTTTGTTTTACTGATTTACAGCTTTAAGGTATGTAAAAAAGCAAATATTTTATATTATAAACATGAAAAGTATATTTTTTTTAGTAAAAACAAAATGTTTAAAGCAAATAAAATAAAAATAAATAAAAGTTTTGTAATGTTATGCGAAATATGACCTGTCCCAATAGATCAATATATCATGGTAGTGTGGGAAGGGTGGGGTGGGTGGTTTGTTTTACTGATTTACTGATTTAGGGTGTGTAAAAACGCAAATTTTTACGTTATAAACATGAAAATCATAAATTTTTTAGCAGAAACAGATTGTTTTAAGCAAATAAAACAAAAATAAAATAAAAAATAATTAAATAATCGTCGGGCCTGCAGACGGAAATCCCATTGACAGGGGAAGGAGGTCCTCAAACACCCTTGAAGGTTTTGAAACCATCATATTCGAGTTCTACGACCTTATAAACATATATTTTGATACCAATACTGGGCAAAACGAATATCTATTAACTCAGCACTGCACCGCACCGGCTCGAGCACCAGTGTTGGTACCGAATCCGACTCCTCAGACTCTGACTCTTTCTCTGGCTATTTCCTTCTCTGATTCCGACTCCAACACCTTTCTCCACTTCTCTTATGCAGACCCTTTATTTCAGAAACCCTTTTCGAACTTAAAACCCTCATATTCGAGATCTACGGTTTCGATAACATATATTATAATGACACCAATATTGTATTATTATACAAATATTTACTAACTCGGCACCGAACCGGAGCCAGCACCGGTGCCAGTTCCAAATCCGACTCCGGATCCGGATCCTCCTTGCTCCTTCTTCCTCTAACCATCTCCAAATTTCAGCCTTCTATGGGCATTTCCTATTTTTAGGGTGCCAATTCCCCTTCCTGGGGGGTTCACGAGCACGTAACCTCGTCTAACGACGAGGTCACGACACCGCATGGCGCGCGGCCAAATTTTAATGCGATACGATAACCCTAACCTGGTTATATATATATATATATATATATATATATATATATATATATATATATATATATATATATATATATATATATATATATATATATATATATATATATATATATATATATATATATATATATATATTTTTGAGATATATATATATATATATATATATATATATATATATATATATATATATATACACACAGAAAAGGCTGTCATTTTCCTGGCCGATTTTAAGGATTTTATCTACCAAGCTGTTCCATTACTACATATATGGCCTATCTAAGCAATTCATAGTATTCCCTTTGCATGTGGAATGTTGTTGTAGACTGAAAAATTATGTTTTTCATTCCATTGTAATAGTAATATAAATACAATACGATAAAATATTTTTGCTATATATTGGATAGGAAATATTATTTCAAGAGGCACATTTGTAGGTACTTGAAAGCTTTTT
>JABUQX010054138.1:5000-12500 GCA_015478945.1 Trachelipus rathkii | reverse complement strand
GTGAGAACAGTACTCCATACAGAGCGAATAAAACCCTTATATAACTGGAGTAGCTGTGCAAGAGGAAAAAATTCCCGCAACCTTAACAGAACTCCCAGCTTCTTTGAGGCCACTTTAGCTAACCATTGAAATAGAGGTTTATAAAGATAATTTGTTGTTTATATTGACCAAGAATGTTTATGTTATTCACAGGAGAGACGTTTAGAGCCGTCAAAGGAAATAGGAAAGGTCGGAGGTGTTTTTGAGAGGAAGAAATTGAGTTTTTAAAGAGTGGAATTTTACAAGGTTGCGGTGACCCCACCGGGAAATCCCATCCAGATCGGCAAGAATAGAATCCGAAAGCTGAAGATGAGAAGCAACTCTAGAAGCAAAAGAGGGAGCAGATTTGAAATGAGTTGAAGAATGTAGAGTTGGGTAATCGGCATAAAAGTGAACAGAGTTGGAAGTACAGCTGAGGAGATCGTTGATGAAAAGTAGGAATAAAGTTGGAGATATAACAGAACCTTGCGGAACACCACAGTTAACAGGAAAGGAGGAAGAGGATGCTCCACCAACAAGTGCTGATATGGAGCGATCAGAGAGAAAACTAGACGAGAGCATGCAAAGAGAAGGAGGAAACCCAAAGGTAGGGAGCTTAGAGAGAAGTGACGCGTGCCAAACGCGGTCAAAGGCCTTGGATATTTCAAGCGCCAACACGCAAGACTCCCCATGATCCCTAAGGGCAGAAGACCATAAATCAGTTAGATAGGAAAGTATGTCACCAGTTGACTTCGAACGACGAAAGCCATACTGGTAATCTGAAAGAAGAGAATGAGACTCCAGATGATCCAAGAAATGAGAGTTAAGAAGAGTTTCAAAGATTTTAGATAGAATACAGGTGAGAGCTATAGGGTAATAGTTAGAAGGATCAGAGCGGCTACCTTTTTTCGGGATCTGTTGGACATATGCGCGCTTTTAGCATTGAGGAAAAGTATTTGTATTAAGACATAGAGAGTAGAGTTGAACGAGGACAGGCGCCAGCTCGGAAGTACACTCGCTCAAAAGAGGAATACCATCCGGGCCACTAGCCTTCCTGACGTTCATAGAGCTCAGGATCCCATGCTCACGAACAAGCGTAATTACAGGTAAAGACATGGGAAACTTGAGAGGAGAAGGAGTATGAGGAGAGATGCCAGAATTGTCCAGGGTAGAATTAGATGAAAAAAGGAGGCCGAAGAGATTAGCCTTTTCAGAAGGAGTGTTAGCAACAGAACCGTCAGAACGAATAAGGGGAGGAAAGGCAGATTTACAAAAGTTGTTAGAGATGTTTTTGGCAAGGGGCCAGAAATTTTTATCAGTAGGAGAACCAAGCAGGTTGTCGCACTTTCTTTTAGTAAAAGTACGCTTAGCCTGACGAATAATATCCCTTCAACGATTCCGAGCAGAATGAAAATTAGTAAGAGTGATAGGAGAACGAGAGTTTTTCCATGCCCGATACGCAATGTCTCTCTCTCTGAATGGCGCGAAAACAAGCTAAATCGAACAATGGATTTTGGGGAGAAAAGATTTAGTTGAAGGTGGAATGAACCTGCTCATCCCATCGATGATTACGGCCCCCACCTTTTCAGCGGAGACCGAAGCATCCCCAGAGTCAAAGCAGGATTCATTCCAAGAGTAGTTTGCCAAAAAACAACGCAATGCCCCCCCAATTAGCTCGATTATAGTGCCAGAAGTACGTTTAAGGCATGGAGGGAGCTGCTGGAGAAAAATGTTATAGTTAAGGCTATAAGATTGTGGTCAGAGTTACCAATAGAATGGTGTATTTATAACGAGAAGGGGTAGTGGTGAAACATAAGGTCCAGCGTATTCAAGAATTGGTTAGGACGATCTGGAATATGTGTAGGTTCCTTAATTAACTGTTCCAGATCATTGAGAATGCAGAGTGTTTTGGCCTCCTCCCCACCTGCATCATTGTGAGAGGAGATCAAGCACTAAGTGTGGTGTACGTTGAAATCCCCTAAATAGATTACCTCAGCATTTGGATGGGAAGAAGTAACAGTCTCATGAGAAGTAGTAAGGTAGCCATTAGATACGTGAAAATGTGTTCCATTAGGGAGCAGTAGCAGAAACAGATAATGATAGAAGTAGGGAGAAAGATTTTTAGCCACAGAACATCGAGGTTAGGATATATATATATATATATATATATATATATATATAGATCGTCTATAAAATTTCCTTCCAAACTTATTTAAAATTCTATTTATATCTTTGTATATATATATATATATATATATATATATAGATACAGAAAATATTGGTATTAGGATATATATATATATATATATATATATATATATATATATATATATATATATATATATATATATATATAATAATAATATAATATATATAATAATAACTATATATATATATATATATATATATAACTTCAACTCTTCAACTGTATGTATATGTAAAATAATAATATGTAGCCAGTATGTATTAACAATAATATATATGTAATAACTGTAACTCAATAATAACATTAATAGCAATAATATATATGTATGTATATAATAATATGAAATATGTATATATATGTATATATGTAGCTAACAGCAACAACAATAATATAATAATAACAACAAATAATATATAGTAATAATAATAACCAATATATGCTAACTGTAACATTCAACCATGTAATAATAATAATAATAATATATGTATGTAATAATATATATATGAAATATGTATATGATCATGATAATGGGCTGGTGAGTGTGAAGACACGTGGTTGAATGTGCTCTGACTGAAATAATTATATTTTTATTTATTGTGTTTATGTAGTGCTGTGCTTAATGAAAGTTTGCGTGTTTTTCAAACTTTTTTTTTTATTTAGAATTTTGTTTAATCTTCCTATTTTAATACAATTTTATCCGTTTTAGTAAAGTTCTACGTACGAGGTTTTAAAAGATAAGTCCTAGTTTTAACTTTTTTCTTTTCTTTTTTTTTTTTTTTTTTTTTTTTTTTTTTTATTTTAATACTGTTTATGAATTTTGAATTTCGTCTTCACCGTGTTTAAAATTTGATTTTTATTGTTTTGGCACTTTAACTTTTAAATTTAGGTTTTAATGTTAAATCAATTTTATTTACTTTTTTTTATTCGTGAATTTGTAGGGGTGCAAGAGAGCGTTAGTGTTTTTAACTTTAAGATTTTTCATATTTTTACATTTACTGTAAATACGATTTTAGCTTTTTAGCATTTACGGTTTTAAATTTAAGTTTTAGTGTGGGAATAATTTTAGCCTGATTTCACGTTTGGTTGTTTTTTTCTGTTTGTTTTTGTCTGTTTGTTTTGTGGTTGTTGTATGTGCATGCAAGATGGCAGATTTGCAAGGGCGCGGGCTTACTATCGACTTAACTAACATCCGTGGCTTGCAATCTAACTCTGCATCCGTGGAATACCACCTCTCTAACTCTAATCCTAACCTTTTGCTCCTGTCTGAGACCCAGATGGCTAGGAATTCATCCTCTAACTCGTTTAATATGTCCAACTACAACTTATTTCATAATTTCCGTCTAACACGTCTCGAGAATCTTGAATCTCCTAACTTCGATGTTCTGTGGCTTAAAATCTTTCTTCCTTCTACTACAATAATCTTGTGCTTCTGCTACTGTTCTCCTAACAGAACAGATTTTCACGCCTTTTTTGAATATCTTACTACTTCTCACGAGACTGTTATATCTTCTCATCCAAATACTGAGGTCCTCTATTTAGGGGATTTCAATGTACACAACACTGAATGGTTGGGGTCCTCTCATACTAATTTAGGTGGGGAGGAGGCCGAATCATTTAGCATTCTCAACGATCTGGAGCAACTAATTAAAGAACCGACACACATTCCGGATCGTCCCAACCAATTCTTGAACACACTTGACCTATGTTTCACCACTAGTCCTTCTCTCTATAAATACACCACCTTCGCTCCTATTGGTAAATCTGACCACAACCTTATATCTCTGAATTTTAATACTTTCTCTCCAACAGCTCCATCCTGCCCTACGCGTTTTTTCTGGCACTTTGATCGGGCCGATTGGGGGGCCTTGCGTTGCTTCTACGCTAACTATAATTGGAATTACTGCTTTGTCTCTGGTGACGCTTCAACTTCTGCCGATAAGGTGGGAGCTGTAATCGTTGATTGATGGGATGAGCAGGTTCATTCCTTCTTCGACTAAATCTTTCTCTCCTCATGAATCCATGGTTCGATCGTGCTTGTTCTCTCGCCATTCAGGCTAGAGGCAAGGCCGCCATCAGGGTGGAAAAATTTTCGTTCTCTTATCACTCTTGCTAATTTTCATTCTGCTAGAAATCGTTGCAGGGATGCTCTTCGACGAGCAAAGCGGGATTTCATCAAACGAAAGTGCGTTAACCTCCTTGGTTCTCCTACTGACAAATCTTTCTGGCCTCTTGCCAAAAAACATCTCTAACAACTGTAAATCTGTCTTTCCTCTTCTTATTAGCTCTGATGGTTCTGTTGCTAATTCTCCAATTGAAAAGGCCAATCTCTTCGGCCTCCTATTTTCCTCTAACTAAACCCTGGACGATTTTGGCATTCCTCATCCTCCTCCTCCTCCTTCTCCTCTTAGGTGTCCTATGCCTTTGCCTGTGATTACATTCGATTGGGTGCATGGGCTCCTGAAATCTACGAACGTTAGGAAGGCTGGTGGCCCGGATGGCATTCCTCCCCGAGTTTTGAGGGAGTGTGCTTCCGTGCTATCCCCGCCCTTCGTTCAACTATATTCTCTATGTCTCAATACTAGCACTTTCCCTCAGTGTTGGAAGCACGCACATGTCCAACCTATTCCGAAAAAAGGAAGCCGCTCTGATCCTTCTAACTATCGCCCTGTAACTCTTACTTGTATTCTATCTAAGATCTTTGAAACTCTTCTCAACTCTCATTTCTTAGATCATCTGGAATCTCATTCACTTCTTTCCGATCGCCAGTACGGCTTTCGGCGCTCGAGGTCTACTGGCGATATACTTTCCTATCTTACTGATTTATGGTTTTCCGCCCTTAGGAACTACGGGAGACTTGCGTGGTGGCGCTTGAGATATCCAAGCATTTGAATGGGTATGGCACGCGTCACTGCTCTCAAAGCTCCCCTCCTTTGGGTCCTCCTTCTCTTTAGTACTTATGTCTAGTTTTTTTTTTTTTTCTTTCAAATCGCTCAATATCGGCTGTTGTTGATGGGGCGACTTCTTCTACTTTTTCTGTCAATAGTGATGGTGTTCCTCAGGGTTTCTGTCTCTTATCTCTACTTTATTCCTACTTTTCATTAATGATCTTCTCACCTGCACATCTAACTATATTCACTCATATGCCGATGACTCGACCCTTCATTCTTCAACTCATTTCAATTCTGCTCTTCTTTTAGCTCTATAATTCCCTCTTGCCTTAATCTTTCCGATTCTATTCTCGCTGATCTGGATAGAATTTCCGGGTGGGGTCGTCTCAACCTTGTGCAATTCAATTCTTTAAAAACTAACTTCTACAAAATCTCCCTCTCTAAAAGACCTTCTAACTTCTCTTTCGACGGTTTCTCGTCTCTCCTGTTGACAATATAAACATCCTTGGCCTTAACATAAGCAAAAAAATGTGTTGGAAACACCTCACATCACAACGTTTGCTAGGGCGGCCTCAAAGCTGGGAGTTCTGTTTGGGCTGCGAGACTTTTTTTCCTCTCCAGTTGCTCCAGCTATAAAAGGGCCTCATCCGCCCTTGTATTGATACTGCTCTCATATCTGGGGCTCTGATCACCCGGCTTTTTGGATAGGGTCGAGTCAAGGCCAACTCATAAACTGTTCTGTAATTTAAAGTTCACTTGACCCTCTATCTTTGCGGCGCGATGTTGGTGCTTTATCTCTTTTCTATAAGTACCGCAGCGGCAGGTGCTCGAGGGGCTTATCACTCGCGGCCTCCCATGCTTTACGTCGCCCTCTCTCATTAGAACTAGGGTGCTGTGTCTGCATGAGTTTGTGTTGATGTAGGTAACTCCAGGCTAGTTCGCTGCAGTCTTCCTTCTTTCCTGCCCCATCTGTTCTGTGAATTCTCTTCCATCTTCTGTGTTTCCTGCTGAATTTAATCTCCCCACTTCAAAGCCTGCGTATTTGCTCATCTGCGTAATTTACTTTAGTTGTTGACTTCTGAAGCGTGCAACACCCCCTCCTTGAATAGGGCTCTGCCCGTGAGGGGTGGTGACAACTGATATATATATATATATATATATATATATATATATATATATATATATATATATATATATATATATATATATATATATATATATATATATATATATATATATATATATAGGGGCCCTAATTAGTTCTTTGATGTGTTATTATTTGTTTCATTTCTTTTCCTTTGGTTCTTGAGTACTTGAGAGTAGGCCCACTATATGAATTGGATGTGATTATAAAAATCCGTAAAACAATTGATGCTTTATTTAATAAATAGAAATTATAACAGTCTCCCCATTATTAAGATTCTTTCTTTTGGCTTGATAAGTTTCTTTACAATTCGAAATTCTTTTCTTCTTGGAGCAAGCAAGTGAGTCCAACTGTTTCTGACGAGTGAGTGGAAGAGACTGACTAAATAAGAAAGCTGAGCAAGCCTTTTATACTTTTCCGTTTGAATTTACGTTATAAATTTCTCTAACATAAATAATGACAAAAGTATAAACGCAAATACAAATTTTAAAAAAGTTTTACAAATGTTTATACTTACAATTGCTATATATATATATATATATATATATATATATATATATATATATATGAGCACACCTCACATATATATATATATATATATATATATATACTATATAGCATAACCAATATAATATAGCATATATATATATATATAAAACTATTCTATATATATATATAAATATATATATATATATATATATATATATATATATATATATATATATATATATATATATATATATATATATATATATATATATATAGGTTAAACTTATATATATATATATATATATATATATATATATATCAGAGGTGGGCCCCACCACGCTCATTTAGGGGTAGTCCGCTAGCGCACCTCCGCACCTTAAGAAAACGTAGTCCGCTGGCGCTCCTCCGCACCTATTCAGACCTTCCAAACATCCGCTATCGCTCGTCCGCACGTCCGCACGTCCGCACGTCCTCCGCACGTCTTCGGCTAATAATGTGCGACTTCACAAAGGTTTAAATATTAAATGCTAAATAGTATATATCCTCCATACAAAAATTTATTTATAATATTATATGAATTGAATGAATATTTAAAAAATCTCAAGATCCTCTTCCTCCTCAACGTCTTCTTCCAAAGGACAAAGTCCATGTGCCTTTCAAAAAGATTAGCAGCTCAAAATTAAAAAGCAGTTAAGGCTGACCTTTTTGCCCTCAAAATAATCCCCACCAATACTAAATATTCGCTCTACAGCAGC
>JABUQX010054137.1:27500-30000 GCA_015478945.1 Trachelipus rathkii | reverse complement strand
ATGTTCATAGTGAGAAAAAGATACATTATTAAAGGGCAGTAGAACGTTATATTTGAACTGTATTTGAACTGTATTTGAACGCGCATTTGAGGCATTTCGCAACTATCCAACGGACTTTATCGAAATATGAGGTGGAAATAGCTTTGTTTTCGATGACTAACAGCCTTCTGCAGGGAAGAATAATGGTATATATCTTCCCTGAAGAAAATTAACCATCTGATTTATCTAAAATTAGTTGGTGCGATTAACCAAAGAGCATTTTCAAGTATATAACTATCAAGAGTGAGTAATTAATCAACATCTTTGATCTGACTTAAGGTGTGTGTGTGTATATGAAATTTTCAACAGGTCATCTAGCAGGCACGCCTGATGAAATCAGAGAGGTAAGATGAATGTGAATATGGAGCCAACTTATTAGTTTTCCGTGTGATTGATACTCTGCCCCTTGTGTGCCTTATATATACACGCACATGCATACATAAAACAGAGAAAGATATATAAGAACAGCAACAGCAAGTCACTCTAAACATACAGAACATGGCTTTGACTCACTAAAGAACGTGAGGATGAGAAGAATATTTTACCTAATACTTAAATATCGATGAACTCAGTATGTCCAATTAATTACAGTGAGAATGATTTCCATCCCTTCCTCTCTCCTTTCTTTCATCCTCCTCCTCCGCTCAAGAAAATTGGTGAAGAAGTTCAATATCTAAAGCTAAAAACACACTTGGGGATAAAGAATATATTATTATAGGTATATAGTAGGGAGAAGTAAGAGAAATATATATATATAGGGTATATATATAAGATAAAGAGAGAAAGATATATATAAATAGAGAGAGAGATATCTTCAGATCTAAGTCATACAACTTGTAAGTTTTTCACCAAAGTGCATCAGTAGGTCAGCTCGGTCTTACCCAATTTTTCTACATTTAATTTGTTTAAATAATGAAATGATATACAACCAAATACTTAATTATATTGTTTGTATCATATTTAAATAGTGAATTTTGCTCATCAGAAAAGATCAAATAGCGCTTGAGGCCAGAAATTCTCGTCACTGTACGAGCGAAAATGACGTGACGGAGCTAATTGACAAGGGTTCGGAATCAGAGAGAAAGAATTATGATGGCAGTGAGGCTCGCCTTTATTAGTGCAGAGAAAATTTCTTCTCTCTCTCATTGCATTTATTACTTCATTATATAAAATGATTATGAGGTAAGAGAGGAAGAAGATAGTTTTTTATATATATATTAGTTTTATATATATATGTTATATATATATATATATATATATATATATATATATATATAGTAGGTAAGATATATAAGGCAAAGATATAACTATAGCTTTATCTACTAGAAAATAGGTCCTGGGGAAGATCCTATAGTAAAGATGAGGAAAGGCGATGGAAAAGAGCTGCTACCCTTTCCGATCTCAAGTAAGAAGAACGTGTTTTTTGTATCAAGTACGGTACCAGATACCCTGGGGATTTAGACTTCTCTCTCTCTCTCTCTTTCTCTTCTCTCTCTTCTCTCATTATATATATATTATTATAGAGAGGTATATGTTGTTATATATATAGATAGAAATATTTTAGATAGATATATATATATATATATATATATATATATATATATATATATATATATATATATATATATATATATATATATATATATATATTTATATATCTTAAATAGTCGTACCTAATCTTATAATATACACGTTCTGGGCGAGGGGGGGTTTGGGGGTCAGCCTCTTCTGAAATTTTCTTGAATCGTAACACATGACGCAAAATTCACTTACGTATAACTTTTGAGTTCCTCTCTTTAAACTGTTGTCAACCTGAAATTTTGCAAACTCCCTCTACTTATCTTACGACGCTCCCATATATATATATATATATATATATATATATATATATATATATATATATATATATATATATATATATATATATATATATATATATATATATAAATATATAGATAGAGAGGATATATATATATAGTTATTATATATATATATATATATAGATATACATATATATATATATATAGAGAATATATATATATATATATACACTAGAATAACGCCCTCAAGGACTATAGGACTGAAATGTATGCGTATGTGCGTGTGTATTTATGCATTTATTTATATTTTTTATTTCTTTTAGATTCTGATTCCTCCTAAATTTACCAAATTAAAGAACTTGGAATATATATATATATATATATATATATATATATATATATATTATATATATATATATATATATATATATATATTATATATATTATTATATATATATATATATATATATATATATATATATATATATATTTATATCACTTTGTATTTGGTAGCCCCGAATCTCCCTCCCTACGTATAGCAGCGGCAATCCCCAGATATTGTACCACCATAGCGAGCCGGGCCTGTTATTATTCTGAGAGCTTTGTTTTGTACGACTACTTGTTTTTGGATATTGTAATGT
>JABUQX010054137.1:0-22500 GCA_015478945.1 Trachelipus rathkii | reverse complement strand
TATATTATTATTATTGTTTATATATATATATATATATATATATATATATATATATATATATATATATATATATATATATATATATATATATATATATATATATATATATATTAGGTAGAGAGAGAGAGAGAGAGAGAGAGAGAGAGAGAATAATGTAGAAGTTTGAAAATTGAAAATAATTTATATATAAAAATTATTATTATTAGATACAGCTCCATATATATATATATATATATATATATATATATATATATATATATATATATATATATATGTTGCTAAGTTTGAAACTTATTAATATAGATATATATATATATATAGAGAGAGAGAGAGAGATAGAGATAGAGATAGAGAGAGAGAGAGGTTTGAAACTTTAAAATGAGTTTAGGAGAAATGAATACGCGCATGCGTGCATAGTACCTTTAATTAATTAAATGCCCACTTACGCACGTTTAGGCAGCCACGTGTTGTTTAACGCGCATTGAACAATGTAGTCATTGTTTTATGATAATTGTGGCGATAATTAATTAATTATCTAGGTAACTATAGTATGAATTTGGTGTTTGTTTGTTTCTCCCGAAACCCTCTCATCAAATTTAAACCTACCCTAAAGATTGAGAGATTGAGGTGAATATATATATATATATATATATATATATATATATATATATATATATATATATATATATATATATATATATATATATATATATATATATATATATATATATATATATATATATATATATATATCAGGGATGGCAATTTTGGTGATTTTTTTTTTTTTTTTTTTAAAAATCAATTTGTGATTTTTTGATTTTTTTATATTTTTGATTTTTTGGATTCGTAACGTCACGCGAAATATAATTTTTGCAAGTTACAAATTATATATCGCGTGACGTTAAGAATCTTAAAAAATAAAAAAAGAACATTATTAATAAAAGCATCCATGATATATATATATATATATATATATATATATAGTATAGTATATATATATATATATATATATATATATATATATATATATATATATATATATATATATATATATATATATCTTGCCAATTAATTGCAATAAGGACCAGCAGAATTCTTTAGCTTTTACAAATTTAACAATAAAATAGAAATAAAAAAAATTAAAATAAGCTCATAAAAATATATTTTAATTCTATTGCGGATTGGTTAATATTTTTATACATACTTTGCTTCTGCATTCACAGCTGAGATTTTGAGAACTCGGTTAGTTAATTTTAGAAAAGTTTTTGATAGAATTGTATCCCTTCATATTAAGGTTGAAGAACTTAAGAGAAGTGATAGAGCATATTGATTGCAGTGAGTATGCTGGTCCTTTTGACATTTAAGGAAAGTAGTAGTAGTAGTAGCAACAGCCGCAGTAGCATTGCATATGCTTTAAACATTTTTAAAATCTATTGAGAGAGATTCCAGCTGACTGGAAAATGGCATATGTTGTTTCCATATTTATAAAGGGTAGTGAAGGAGATTTTTGGAAGCTAGACTATAGGTCAGTTAATTTAACATATATATAACAATTTGATAGTGAAGATTATGCAGAGAATACTGAAAATTTGAACAAACCAACATTTAACTAATGTTGGTTTATATTTATTGCATACCACAAATGGCCTTGAGAAAGGTAAAACTTGTCAGTTGTCAGGCATATATCATTTGGAATATGGACTCGTATATATTGCAGATTCTGTCTAGACAAGAGGGAGCCAGATGTTTTTAGATTTCATCAAAGTATTTGATAAAAGTTGCTCAACCTAGATTGATGCACAAGTTGTTATAAAAGTGTGGAAAAGGTGGGTGTATTTTATAATAGATAAAATTGGATGAGTAACGAGGCAATGTTGTGTAGTACTGAGTGATCAAAATCATCATGGGAGCTGGTAAAAGTAGTGTTCCACATGATTCTTTGCTGAACCCCCGATCTTATCCTAATTTGTATAAATGATTTGAATGGGGGAATAAAATACTGTTGGAAATTTTGAGGGTTTTGTAAAAGTTCATCATAACTTTGATAAATTTTGTGTACGAGTTGAAAAGTGCCAAATGAACTTCATTATTAGCAAAGAGCGTGATATTGTGTATGTATTGTAATCATTTCTTATGTAGTTTTTTTACAGTGTTTTCAGTAGCACTGAGAAAAGAAGGAAGAATGAATTTTTTCCCTCAGGAATGCTTAAACCAATCAGTTGTCACAATTTGTGTTTAGAGTTTAGCACAAATATTTGAGAATATTTTTGATTGAGAATATGGGATTTCATTTCCTTTCAATGACAATGATATTGTTATATAGTCAAGTTCAACCATTGACGATATTCAAAAAAATATCCTCCATCCTTCCTTGTGATGTGAAAGTGTCTGTGATATTGAGTTCCGAGATACACATCCCTTTGTATTATTACTAATTTATGTGATTATGAGAAAGACCTACCGTTGATTCCAGAGGGAAGCAAGCATCAAGGCTTTGCTGTAAAAAAATTTTTTCTAACTTAGGTATTTTTCTTTTTATTAATTAAAAATGCATTATTTTATGGATTTTTTTACATTATGGGAGTAAAAAGGGAGTTTTTAGAGTTAAACCCATGACTGTGGAACTGGTACAAAGAGTATTTTGCATTGTTTTCTCTTTCTATAAATTCTATGGGTGTGAAAGACTTTCTCCTCTAGCTCCTGATACATGATTGTGGTTTAAACTTTTAAATCTTTGTATAAATCAGTGTGGCTTGATATTGGAGTGTACCTGAATTGCTTGGTGAAACTTGAAATCGTAGTTGTACTGACCTCAGCGAACAAAAAGTTTCAATGAATAGGTTTACTAATGATCATCACTCAAAAGTTACATTGGAATGTTATTACGGCGCGAGTACATTATTTGAGTGAGTATGCTTTCATTTTCTTGTAAATGATACTGTTAATTTGGATGTGAAGCTTGACAAATGTACCTTTGTGGAAGGTCTCAATACATATTATTTTGTGTATACGCTCGACTTCTCGATTTTCAAAATGAAAAACAACTAAGTTAAATCATTGCCACGTGTCTTGCTGTAACTAGTAACGTTAGCAGTCATTATCATCGACTTTATCTTTGTGTTTGCCGCTCGCAGTAAATATCTCTTAATCTGGAGTACTCAGAGGAAAAGAATAGCAGATATGCATTTTATGTTTGGACTAGCGAATGGTAATTCGAATTTGGTTTTTCGATTGTATACCGAAATTTATTTACCCTGATTGAAAATGTCCGCCCAACCAAAAATAACGTATTTTGCATATGACTGACGAACTCTTCACGAACAATAATGCCCGTTGTGTGAAGAACTTCGCGAACAACAGCAATACCAGTATCATGAACAGACTCACCGATGCAGATTTTCAATCACTTGTGCGTTTTTGACAATGGTTTCTAAAATAGTGCGTCAATTCACATCATTCATTCATTTATTCTGTTTACGGATAAGGCTATTTGATTTTGAGAAACCACATTGAATATCAATGGACAAACAGAAACCGTCATGCTCTTAAACAATGTCGACACCAGCCAACATTTGTCTGTAAAGTAATGGGTCAGGATCATTGGTGATTGATATTATCTAATAGTACTAAAGTATTTGACAGACACATTAACCGGACAATCTTTCAGTAAGTTCTTGGAGCATGAGCTGCCGGAACTAGTGGACAACATAACACTAGCTATTGGCAGAGACCTTTGGTTCATGCAAGATGTTGCTCCACCACACATTTATTTCAGTCTACGCGCATAATGTACTCGCACCGTATAGCATTTTAACATTCCAAATCTCGGCTTGGTACGAATTTCAAATGGCTGAAACTTTTTATGAGTTCATTTGATTTGTTTATTGAAATCTTTTCTCGTTGAGCTCAGTACAACAACTGTTCCAAGTACCAATATTATTATTTTTATTATTATTATTATTAGTAGTAGTAGTAGTAGTAAATAATAATTTTGATTAATAGTTTACTTCGATTAAAGTTTCAACTAAATGAGTTTATCTTTATAGGCCCACTTGCCTTGTTACGTAATAATAATCCGTTTAGGACAATTATTTTGTACTATGTATAAATCTTCATATTCAGTTTTGGAGAAGTGGAGAATATATTTGATTTGTAGATCTCGTCGCTTGTTTTGAAATTAGGTTGTCGGGTCACCAGACACTGTTCTTCGAATTGTCTTGAAATTGTCTGGCTTGTAACAAGATAAATCTTTGATAAAAAAAAAATAAAAAAATTATGATTATTACTTGTAAACAAATGATGATGATGATGAAGCACTTTCAGACGTATTTATTTTGTGCTTGAATAATTAGATTATGTTCGTTCTACAGTTGCCTGCTTTGTTGTTTGCTATAAACTTGCTATAGCCCTTGTAACAATCAATCATTGGGCAACTTCTTTTTACTTAACACAAGTCTTTTTTCTGAATATATATATTATATATATAAATATGATAGATATATAACCGTAATCTTGTGAAGTTCAACAACGGACGATTATATATAATACATAATAATTTATATATATTATTATATAATATATAAAACTTATACTATACATAAATATACTATACATAAGTATAATTAATATATATAATACTTATAATAATAATATATATATACTATATATTCTTCACAGGATATATGGAAAGTTTCTTGGCCTTAGAGCCTTTATTAGGAAGCAAATTAATAACATATTTCTTAGGTAAGAAACATAAGTAAGCGATTTTCAATATTTTTGAAAACTTTATCACAAATAATTGATTTCTTATATGTTAATTGTTGAATTTTACTGGTTTCCATTCATTAGAAAAGTAAAATACTACTTTGAAAATCTTACTCATTAATATTAACTTATAATGTTCCTTCTAAATATATATATATATTTTTTTTACTCTTGTTGGAAGGGACTTGAATATTTTATTAGTGTGCTAATGTTTTAAGAAACTAAATCTCAATTGACTATTTAAAAGCATTGAGCTATAATTATTAAATATAAGGAAAATGTCTCCCTTTGCCGAACGTCCCTCCTCCCTTTCCCCCCCCCCTCCCCCCCCCCCCGTTCGTCGCGCAGCTTTTCTCTCATCCCGGTTCCAACATCCCTACTCATATAAAATTAGAGAGATCGCGATGGCCTTACTCTGAATATGCATTCGATTCATGGACGCACGTTCCTGTTAGGGCATAATTATAATATTGGGGTGGGGGTTTAGGGGTACAATCGAACATTTCAATTCTAAATTTTGTCATCCAATTCATTATTGCATATGAACAAAATTTACCATAAATTTTAATGATCATAAAACTTTTTTTATATAGATAATAAATATAATAGTAAATATAAATAAATATTATATATAATATATTATATTATACTAATAGATATTATATATTATAATAATATATATAGTATATATAGATATTATATCATATAATATCAATATATATATTAGATATTTTCGTTTCTTTCTTTCTCATTACTACTATTTGAATCAAGATGGGAGAAACCAGAAAAGTAGGTGCATATGTTACAAGCAATCGAGAATAAGAAAAGCGAAGTAGGAGAAATGACATAACGTTTCGAATAAGAAAGCCCACGGCGAACTTTACACCGCCCTCTATGTAAAACCACATTTTATTAGTGAGAGAAATATCTCCAAAGAAATATAAAAATAATACTTTCTTTATACACAAAAGCATTCATAAGGACCGCGTACTGAGATCCTCACATATGGGATTAATACGTACAATGATAAACAAAGGGTTAGATACCTCTGGCCACAGGGTAGGGCCGGAACACCATGCTCACCATACAAACCTCCGCACAGATCCTCATCTCTATATGCACCTTTTTACTCGCCGGTCTGAGCCAAATAAATTTTCTCATACCTTCTTCGAACATATAGAATCACGGACTCAACTTAATCACCCTATGTTCTTTCGCGGTTATACTGCACAGACGAACCGGTCGCGTTCCCGCCACAACACTACTACGCACATCATAGCATCCGCTTAACACACCCCCGGGACTTTCATTCTCTTTACATGCCACCAAACACCATCATCAAAGCTCTGGTTACTCTTATCGCTCTCTCACTTTACCACCTTACTTCACACACACATTCTAAATCTTAACACGCTCTTCCTCACTCTTCCTTAATTCTCTTCTTCACCCCCCTGCATGACCTCAATAGATTGTACTCAAATGACACAAAAAGTTGAACTTCAACCTGGAGCTGAAATAATAAACTATTACCTACTCTAAATATAATAGCCTACTATATGATAAATATTTATAGCCTATAATTAACTTTCAAAAAATATCCAAAATAAAATACCTATGTTACAAGTTTAAGGTTGATTGCCTAGCGAACAAACTATAATAATCATATATATTTTATATAATATCCTACCTATAGTACGCTCATACCCAATTATAGTATACTATATATATTATATAAAGTAAAATACAGTTTTATTGTAATAGATTGGAAAATTAGGCCTACCAACCAGGTACTTTGCCACTGCTACACCTAGACTTTGAAGGAACCAATCTTTTAGCGACCTGTACCGCTTAAATTTAAGCTTTATCGCGTAATGATTCTATCCTAGATGTATAATAAAATATAATAAAATAAAAAATCTCATATAACCATTAAAATAAGTACATATATCTGTGGAGATCCTTATACATCTACTCAAAATATATATATATAATATAATATAATAATATAAAAGAAAAAAAATAAAATAAAATAAATTACATATACCATATTTATAGCGACAGAATAAATAACGTTACAATGACAATTCTATTCTAACATTGTCCTCCAACCATATGAAACTATCACCATGATAATCAATAAATAACATAAAGGTAATAAAAGAACTATTTAAATATTTATAAATAGATATCTATAAAATATATAATAATAAAATAATATAATTCTCTCTCTCACACCCACACTTTCTTTAATATCATCCTCATCATATCAGATTTTTAAATGATAATAAACATCTCTAGAAAAGACTCATCTAACCAAGTAACTAATACAAAAATATAATAATAATCTCCACACATAAAAAAAAGCCCCCACGATCACGACACACCACACCACAAACAACACACACAACACACACAACACACACACACACACACACCACACGAGCGTACGTTCATGACTAACCTCTTTCACCCCTTTCACAAATGTTAAAAGTTTATTTTTTTAATCTCTTTTGATCAAAAATTCACTGACTTTTTGCATTATTTATTTATTTACAGGAATCTATTGATTTTATACATTGCATAGTTATTATTAGTGATGGAAAATTGATTTTTTAAATTTTTGTAACGTATTTAGAAGGCTGTATAAAAGAGTCGATATGATGCTAGAGCAAGAGCTATACATTGGATCCTTGAGTTTTAATACGATATCGAACGAAGATCCAATTTGCGATATGAATAATTGATATTTAAATGCAACGATTTTGAATTCGGACTCACACTCAGTTGGCACTCAATAGACTTGCTCGTGCACGTTAAAGCCAAAAACTAGAAAGTGAGGTTTTAAAATTAAATATATATATAGCAAGCTATCTATGATAAGCTAATAATGCTGAGAAGAATTCTGACCAATTAAATAAATATTAACTACATGATATATATAATAAAATACACTATATAATATAACATATATATAAATAATATATATAATAAATATACTCATACAGATTACTAATAATATACATTTATTTAAATATTATTATTATATATATATTTATTATTATTATTATATTATTATTATTATTAAATTATATTATATTATAATATTAAATTATATTATTAATATTATTATTATTATATATTATTATATTATTATTATTATTTATTATTATTATTTCATGATTTATATTTATTATTTATTATTTATATTAGTATATATTGCTGTCGTTGCGATATTTTCAGAACAGAGCTCTATTATATAACGAACTTCCAAGAATTCTTCATAAAACAAAGAGTAGACCACAATGAGATGCGTATGGCACACCGGGTCTATACCGTGCCAATGGAGATTACAAAATCGCTCTTTGCCACAAAAGCGGCAAGAAAAAACCACACACGCCCATGGCAAACCCAACAAACACGCACAAAGTTTAAACGGCGCGCTATATGAAGCCTAATAAAGGCAGACAACAAGAATTTAGACAGACCGCGCATACTAACACACATGAGCAAGCAAAAAAACACGTAAACACCTCAACGAATGTGAATTCTGTTATGAGAGGAGAAAAAAAGGCGCAGCATACCTACAACACGGAGACTGAACCCCACTGAACCCGAAACTATACAGATATTTCTACCCACTAAAACATGCACTTGAAGTAGATCCTTAAAAGTGAGTTGTCTAAGCTTATGATTAAAATATTTATCTGCGAACGCCAACACCCGACGAAACACGTCTCGCTTGTTAGTTCTGCTCTTAGGGAAAGTACATTGCATGCGTGAACTAATTTAGAGACATATAGAGACAATCCTATGCTTGACATTCACAATCTAGATGCAGGCAAATGCCACACTTGGAGAGACAGTCTCAAATAAGGAGGTAAAGTGGTAAATAGTTCTGTTTATCTATATCTAATTTTATCAATAGTCTAAGACACCTAGCACTCTCAAATGCCTGAATTCTTTTTATATATCATATGGAATTTTGAGCTGACAGGAGAGCCGCAAGTCTTTAAGTCAGCAGCCAAGACGGATCCAGGAGAACTCGAACAGGATGGAAGCGATGCAAGCATCAAATACGAGTAGCAGACTCTCACAGCTTTCGATAGCAACTCACAACAGCTACAAGCTAGAAGCTGGACAACATAAATACTAGCAGGAAGCTAATTCTAATACGAGAATCTCACCGCAATCAAGGTCAGAGAAAACCTCAGGGTGCACGCTCTTGATAAGCGTGCTTATCAGCATCAGTATAGCGCTAAGTCGGACAATCATAACAATCCTTATGGAATTCAGAAAAGATCTTATCATCAACAGATAGATATATTTACCCAGCAAGACGCATAGAAGCGTAATAGCTCTCGTCTTGCGAGAGCCCGTAACTAAAGAACCCCAGGGGACATCAATAATACATCTTGCCACCAATATAACGCGCGGTCAATCCGCGGATCCGCCACCTGAGCCTCCAGGATCTCTATGCCTAACGACCGATAATCAAACAACGACATCTCGATCCTCTCTAAGAGAGTCACACAAAAGGAGCAGAACAACACACATTTCGCTTTCTAGCCACCTCCGGCCACCCCAGTACAAAGACACATCAAAAGCCCATGTAACCAAAGTGTTGCCCACAAAAGGTAATGGGACACAATCAGATAATGCGAGGTTAACGAGAATTGGGGCAAGCACTGCTCTCCGCAGGTACTTACTCACGACTATACGGGAGGACAAACCGGGTAATGAAGGGCAAAGCCGCTTCAAAACCGATATTCTCACTGAAAAATGGGCACCAACGCAACCTCTTGCTTCTAATCATCCACATTCATAGCACATTAAATTCAAACACTACGCATACTAGCAAGCGCACAAAAGAGTTGCCGAGGCAACTTTACCCCAGCCCAAAAATCACCTCAAAAACTTCCAAATCACAGCCAAGATATCCACTGCAAAAGGCTCTACTAGCATACCCTATTAACAGGTTGATGCACTGTCAACCTCATTCAATACACCATCCAAGTTGCCGCAAACACCCTGGCACAACGACTACACACCGACACGGCATCAATCAGCAAAAAGGCAGCACCACATCAAAACCCACCAGACAACTCACAAACACCCAAACCAGTCATCGAGCACACCACCAACTGACATACAATGGCGAACAAATCGGAATATCAACATTTACATGACATAATATGTAACTAGGAAAAACTCGTACAACGACAACACATTTTGGGTCAGCCGTGGATGCAGCACACATGTTCAGAGTGACTAATACAACTAGCAATAACGAACTCCTGAGTTAAGCCATAATCGGAAGCTTACATACAGAGAATTTGTCAACCAACGCAGACACGTTCAGAGAGCAGCACGCCATGCAATGAACAACAATATTCTACACTCTGATTGCTTTGTTCGTCCAATCCAGCGAACTCATCTATACTTCGCACGAACCTCGCAGCAACCACGGGAATCTAACACAAGCATCGGATATCTACACAGTACGCAACTTAGGACGTTCACTCTCTACGTCCTGACAAAATATAATAAATACTCATAAAAAATACAGTTGCTCAACCCAATTAACAAGTAACTTATTAAATATTATATACCTCAATATACCTGAAATAATAGTCAAATAATATGACCAGTTAAGGGCGATGTTAAATGGTCCACTTTATGATTACAATTTTTCCCGTGAGTTGCGAATACAATAAAAGAACTAATTTTTTACAGAAGTATCTAACCAACTACAGTTTTTAGTTTCAATACAGGAGATCGATATGAGCAAAAATGCGTTTAGCTCACAGAGCGAGCGGAAAGATCACAGTTCATTAGATGAATTGACTAAACCTGGAGATATAAACCCCACTGCCCTTCCCAATACTCAGTTTTCTTCATCAACAACCTCTAACCCATCTGTCGCGAACTCGGTAACAGCTCCTCATACAATCATTAAGCAGGAAACAGTTGAAGTTAAAAGCTTAAATACTTCTGAAAAGAAGGCCTATTTACCCGATGTTAAACTAAAGTTCCAGAAAGAGGAAAGAAATGAAGAGGGGCGAAAAGTTAAGTTCGAACACAGAGACTGTTTTCTAATCAACTACTGATGTAATAATAAAGTCAGAGCCAGTTCGTCAGGGAAAGTTGAAAGGACACATATGTATAAGGGAAGAGGAGACATTCAGCTAGAAAAGAATGGAGCTATGATATATGAATAAAGAACCTCCTCCCAGACCACCTGATCGACCGAAAATTAAACTTAACAAGGAACAATTATTACCACCTACACCTTCAGTTTTATTAGAAAACAAGAAATTAGCATTTTCTCCGCAACTTCAGGAGTTTTGCCTGCAGCATCCAATTGCTGTGGTAAGGGGTTTAGGGTCTGCTTTAAAAAGCTTGATCGTTAGGTCTGTTCTCCCCCGAAACGCTGTAGTGAAGTCTAATCACAGGACCATTCAATAAAGAAGTAAGAACCCAATTTCATCAAGATGCTGATAAAAATTTGATATATGACACTTATTCAAACGCAACTGAGAGGGAGCCAAGCAGCCAAGTACAAAATAAGGCTCCAAAAAAGCAAAGTGGTCATGGAGAGGCCAGGAGGACAGAAAAACAATTAGTGTAGCTATACAGAAAAAAAGCATTCAGAACAGATATTACTCCACCCACACATAAGAGATTTTGGGCAAGTATAGCAACAATTCACAATATCAATAAAAAGAGTTAAAAATAATAGGAAGACAAGACACGTAAGCTGGGCAAAACGATAAAGTTTGGAACAAGGAGAACGCGCAGGCAGGGAGTAACCAGAGAACTACGATAGGCTACTCTGAGAGGGATGTGCATCTAGACTGAGAGATGAATCTCAGAAATCGAGTAAAGACAAAAAAAAAAAAACGATAGGACTTAGAGTAGCGACCACAAGAACGATTAAAGAAGTTGATAGAAACGAAATATGTATAAAAGATTAGCGTGCAGGACGAAAAAGAAAAAGAGAAGTCGGAAGTAGCCCTCTCAACATTTAACAGAAATTAACATACACGAATACCACCAAAACAAAACCAAGACCCACTTACTCCGATATCACCTTTTATTCCCCCCAAATTGATGTCACCTTTTATATATAATAATTATATATATAATACGTATGTATGTATATCGGTAGAATAATATATATATATAAATATATATAATATATTATATATTATATATATAATAATTTATATATATTATATATATATAATATATATATATATATTATATATAAATTATATATATATATTATATATATATATATATATATATATATATATATATATATAAAAATAATATATATATTAATATATTATATAATATTATATAATATATATAATATAATATTATATATTATATATATATATATAGTATATAATATATAATATATAGGCCAAATTTGCTAGAAATGTACTGTGACTAGTGAAGATATAGTCAACCACCTCACAAGTTAGGCCGCGTTTAAAAAACCCAGAAAACCTCCATAGGTTTCCTAATCCCACAAACTGGATTCTTAATAATGATTTAAATTAGCTTAAGTATGTTAGGTCGTTAAGTTAGGTTAGGTATGCCTAAAGTTTAGGGTACCTCGGGTAGTTACACATACAAGTTTTTCTCACAATTTGCCTATATACATAATAATACCATATATAATACCTATTAATATATATAATTTATATTATATATATATATATATTATATATATATATTATATATATATATATATATATCTATAAAATATATATATTTATTAAATATATATATATTAATTATATGTCCCCTCTCATGGAAAGACTAGAGCCCTGACCCAATTCCACCAATTAAGGGAAAATTACCCAAAAGCACAGGTCAATTCTGGGCCGACTATGTCTCAAATACATGAGTTGGAAGTGTGCAAATAAAAGTTATACTAGAAAATAAGAGGAAAGTGGGTTCCAGAATTTACCACTGGGAGAACAAGTAAAGACGAAGGCATAGCGGTTAATCACCAGGGTCAGAGATGGATGAGAAGGTTGAGAGACTGTGTTAGCATGATCGTGTCACGTGAGAAGCCAATTTCTTCCCAATGGAGGGGCGACATTATTCTGCAACCAGGAAAGTTCACCAGAAGAGCAGTGGTCCCGATTTTTAGCGAGAGAAGAGAGAGAGAGAGAGATTAAGGAGAAGAGAGAGAAAGAGAGAGTCGGGAAGAGGAAGACTCCCACCGAGATTCCGAACCATGGTGACTCGACATAGCGTTGCCGCCAGGTCGGACACGTTACCATCCCACATCTTCGATTCTTTCGTTCCCTCGGAGAGATAGAGAGACGGACGGCCGCTCGGCACCGGCGAGACCGATGCGCAATCACGTCCATCATTTATCGCACGAACATGGGAGAAGCTGTATCATGCATCCATCCTTCCTCGACCAACTCCCCGTCATCCCCCTAGGATCGTCAGACGCAATGCTACCGCCTGATGTCAACACGGACCACTGTCTGGCAGAGACTGACGGCCCACAAGCTACGCCTTGACAAGATAGCCGTCATGTCATTTAACGCCCCACCGATGACGCGTAGAAGAGGAGAGGCATACTACGAATATCTCTCGGCTCACCTGCATGATGTCGCGTGGATCATGTTCATGATTAATGTCCCCATTACGATCACCGAGATGAAGGCAAAGCAAGAAATTACTTAAGGGAAGTAAGCGGGAAGGCGAAAGTCATTCGAGAGTTTCGCTATGTTTGTTCCGCAGGAGATCGAGACATGTCTCGTAACCTGTGTAGACCGACATGTGCCCGTACATATTCATCTGTATCACGACGGTCTTGGCGTACAAAGCTCGCTAACTTCGTCTGACAGCCATTTATAATTACATTTACTTTCTTTTCATCACGAGTATTCAGATCTTATTCATAACAACCATCACCTTCCCTTACCCCTCAGATCACGCTCAATATGGAAATCATGAAATCACGTCAAAAAATTAGTTCATCCCCAAAACCAGCGAGTCCCTTTCCCTCCCTCCTCCCACCTCAGGCCAGTCGAGCCGTTAAAGCTCCGTTGGGTGAGACATCTCAATATGAAATGATAGTATAAAGGGTAAAATCATCAATGGCGCGAATGTCTAGCATGTAGTAGTCGACAGTTGGATGTGTGTTGATGATAGCGTGCAATACGCACTTGTCGTTTGACGCCCATCTCCCTAAAGACCCGAAGATGAGGAGAGAGACGAGCAGAGAGAGAGAGCAAAGACCATTGAGATGGACCGACGACCCGATGAACATAGAGACGACGTGACGAAGGAGAGCCGCGCAGACGATAAGAAGAGATAGAGAGAAGATGAGAAAGAGAGCAGACCGAGGAAACCGGTCAATTATATGCCCAAACATTAGAAAACTCGCATTTGGGAGCTTATCATGAAAACTTAACTTCACTGCAAGGAACACCACTCTTTATAGAGCTATAATCAAAGGACACAGCCCATGAAGAATAAACGCAAAATACTGCTAGAACGGTACAGGTCATCTACACATCTGCGCTCACGAAATTAACCGGAAGGGAACATCGGAAAAAAGGTCACAGACAGCAATGGGACCATGAACAAAAGATAACATTACCGGAAGCATTGTGGAAATAAAAATTTTTCAAATTTTTTTTGCCCACATACTGCAAGACCACCTTATGCAAGAGCGTTCGAATATGGAGGTTTAGTGGTATGGTATCTTTGCAACAGAAAACACAGGCTGTCCCAGCGAGTACCAAGAATCTGACAAGAAGACAGAAGAAAAACATAAGATTGGGCCAGGTTATACCTACAACATTTCTTAATGAAAGCCCCACACTAGTGTCAGGAAAAAGAGACGAGATTTAATAAGAATTAAGCAATATTTTCCTGGTCTGAATAATCCGGAATCTCCTTTTAAATCTTAGGGAGAGGATGAGATATTCCGCAAACTTAGAAAAGAACAGAGAGAGAGAGAGAGAGAGTATGAGAGAGGAAGAGGGAGAGAGGAGAGAGGGAGAGGACTGACTGGGAGGATGTAGAGGGCGAAGAGAGAGAGACGAGAGAGAGAATGGAGAGAAGAGAGAGATAGTTTCGGCAATCAAAAAGAAGAGAAATATAAAGAAGAAGAGCAGTGACATTGTAAGGAGAGACGCGGAGATGATAGTAGAGAGAGGAGAGAGAAGGGAGAAGGAGAGAGAGATGAGGGATGAGAAGAGAGAGAGAGAGAGAACGGGAGAGGGACGACGGAGATTTTTGACAGTGGAGACGATGAGAGGAGAGCAGGAGAGAGAGAATGGAAGATTCAGATTGTACATGTAAGAAGAGGTGAAGAAAGCAGAGAGACGATGGACTCACGAAGACATGTCGAGACGAGCAGAGACGATGATGAGAGATAGATGACGATGACGGAGAACCTGCGGATGAGGAGGAATGAGAGAGAGAGAGGAGACGTATTGTTTGGAAAAGGCCCAGGTTGTACAATTGTAAAGAGAGACGAAGAGAGAACGGAGAGAGTGTAGAAGACTGGAGAGTAGAGAGAGGATAGAGACTCGCGAGACGAAGAGAGTACGCAGGAAAGAGAGAGACGAGAGACTGGAGAAGTCTGGACACAAGCCAAAGCACATGGTACGTACAACCTCTCAAAGAAAAGAGCAGTTACATTTAGACGCACGCACGAGATAGAGTAAACGAGAGAACGTACGATACGTAGAGACGTGATCTATAGCAGGAGACAGGAGATGCATGACTGAGCATTCCGATCCAGATGACGATAGGAGATAGAGTAGAGTAGCATGCGCTATGAGAGCACAGACCGATACAGATGGGGACGAGAGGATGAGGAGAGTTCCGGACAACTCCCAAGAGCATAGCATTTCGGACATGTGTAGAGAGATGGTGAGAAGAGAAGGACAGGAGAGAGAAGAAGAGGAGAGAGAAGGAAGAGGGAGAGAGACAGCGAGAGATGGAAGAGACGAGACACAGTGTTGATATGAGAGAGACTTCAGGCTCGAAAAGTTAGCAGTGTACATCTCTGATAACGACGAAGCAAGATATGATCGAGAAGAGAGAGAGAAAGAGAGAGAGACTGACGCGTATGATCGTGAGAGACCGGAGCAGTCTGCGAGAGGGAAGACGGCGGAGTACAGAGAGAGAAGAGTAGGACGAGATGAGAGAGACGAGACGAGGATAGATGACGGAGAGGAGTTCGGCGAAGACAGGTAGTACATTTGTAAAGAAGAAGAGAGAGAGATTGAGACGAGAGCGAGACGGAAGAGAGAGGAGGAGAGAGACCGATTGAGAAGAGAGATAAAGAGCGAGCGAGAAGAGAGAGAGTTCGGAAGAGCAGTGTACATTGTAAGGAGAGAGAAGGAGAGCAGAGAGATGATGAGAGAGAGAGAGAGAGAGAGAGAGAGAGAGAGAGAGAGAGAGATGAGGACGATAGTTTAAGGGATGAGAAGGGTTCTCTTTTTATCGGCACATGTTGAATGAGCGCAGCACGTTTCTAACAGAAAGAGAAAGTCGAAATAGATAAACAGCAGACGAAAATAGTTACCAAGGCAGCGTTACAAGCAGGAAGCCAGCAAGATTTTGAGAACAAAGGAGGTATACATACCATCAGGACCGTACGCCTTCTTAGTATTAAGCTTAAATCGAGAGGAAATAGTCTTTAAAAAAATATAGCTAATCCTAAATGACTTGGAGGGTGTGGAGAAAGATGAACAGCACCAGAACCGTCTAAGGTGAATTAGAGGAAAAGGATTTGAGCGAAGAGGTTCAGCTTATAGATTAAGGCCTAAATAGGCAGTTGTGCCGTTGGTGAAGATACTAGAGAAGGCGTAAAAAGAAGAAACAAGAGATAGGAATGAGGAAGAAACAAGAGGAGGGAATGAGAAGAAACAAGAGGAGGAAACACGAGGGAAAGAGGAAGAAACAAGAGGAAGGAATGAGGAAGAAACAAGAAGAGAGAATGAGGAAGAAACAAGAAGAGGTAATGAGGAAGAAACAAGAGGAAACAAGAGGGAAAGAGGAAGAAACAAGAGGAGGGAAAGAGGAAGAAACAAGAGGAGGGAAAGAGAAGAAACAAGAGGAAGGGGAATGAGGAAAACAAAGAGGTGGGAAAGAAGAAGAAACAAGAGGATGGAAAGAGGAAAAACAAGAGGGAATGAGGAGGAAACAAGAGGGAAAGAGGAGAAGAGAAAGAGGAGAAAGAGGAAAAAAACAAGAGGAGAGAAAGAGGAAGAAACAAGAGGGAGTGAGGAAGAACAAGAGGGAATGGGAAAGACTGAAGTGGATAACGAAAGTGAAGAAACAAGAAGGAGGAAGAGGACGAAAACAAAGGGAAAAAGGAAGAAACAAGAGGAGGAAGACGGAAGAAAAAAAGAGGAGGGAATGAGGAAGAAACAAGAGGGAATGAGAAGAAACAAGAGGAGGAAATGAGGGAAGAAAACAACAGAGAGAATGAGGAAGAATACAAGAAGAGTAAATAGGAGAGAAAACAAGAGGAAACAAGAGGGAAAGAGGAAGAACAAAAGAGGAAAGTTAGTTTTGGATTTTAGAGAGAAAGAGGAAGGAACACGAGGAGGGAATGAGGATGAAACAAGTAAGATACTACGAGAGGGAAAGAGGAGGAAACAAGAGGAAAGAGGAAGAAACAAGGAGGGAAAAATGGGGAAAAAAAACAAAAAGGAATGAGGAAGAAACAAGAGGATGGGAAAGAGGAAGAAAACAAGAAGGGAATGAGAAAGGAACAAGAGTGATGGAGAGAAACAAGAGAGGGAATGAGGAAGAAACAAGAGGAGCATGGGAGAGGGAAACAAAAAAGAAAGAGAGAAACAAAAAGGAGGGGAAAGAGGTAGAAAAAAAGAGGAGGAATGAGGAAAACAAGAGGAATGAGAGAGAAACATGAGCTTGAGAATGGAATGAAGTATCACAGGGGAAGAGGGAAAAGAGGAAGACAAGAGTGAAAAATGTGTGAGATTTTAGTGGGAAAGAGGGGGAAACAGACTGAGGAATAAGGAAAAAGCAAGATGAGATAAGGAATAAACAAGACGAGGGAAAAGAGGAAGCCAAAGAGGGAAATAGGAGAACAAGAGGAGAGGAATGAGGAAGAAATGGCAAAGGGGAATAGGGGGAAAGAAGAGGAAGACAAGAGGAGGAAAGAGAAGAAACAAGAGGAAAGAAAGATGAAGAAAGAGGACCAAGAGGAAGAAGAAAAGTTAGGAGTTAACATTATTTGTAAAATACAAAGAAAAGACCTCAGGAAGAGAAACCGGAAAGATTAATTGCAATTTTATACGAGGGAAGAAATTTTTTTGTGTCAACTAAAAATAGATTTTGCATATGATTTCTGAGGACTTAAATAATTAAGTTTGGCGTAAGTTTTCTGGGAATTTGAAGTCGACCGGCGGATTCCGATAAATCAAAGAGAACGACCGCATGTCCGACCATATGCAGCAGCAATCACAGGTCGCCCGAAAACGTTTCCTCTTTCGAACAGACCTAGGGTAAGAGAGTGCATAGGAGGTTCGGTTACCCAGAGGAGGAAAAGATTTAACATAATAACAAGAGATGGTCCCTCCCTGACAATGACGCACATAGATACCTCCTGCCATACTGAAGGGACCATTAGAAGGATCATCCGGGGGTTTCGGTTGCTAGTGGTGGCACCAATATCTCGAGGACGTGTGTTTCTCGGAGAGGAAGCGAGCGGGTCAAAACAAGATACATTAAAGAGCAATGAGTGTGTGTGTGTAGGTGAGTAAATAATAATAATATATATATACATAATATATATGATATATATATCTTATTATATACTATATTATATAGTATATATAGTAGTAATTAGAATATATATATATTATATAATATTATATAGGCAAATTTGTAGAAACTGTACTGTGACTAGTGAGGATATAGTTCAACGCACTCTCACAAAGGCTAGGCGTAAAAAACTAGAAACCCTAAGTTTCCTTGATCACAAAAACTGGTATAATAATTGGAAAATTAATTTAGGTTAGTTAGGTTAGGTTAAGTTAGTTTAGGTTAGGTTAGGCTATAGGCCAGGTTAGTCCTAGGTTTAAGTTAAGGATACCTCTCGGCTAGTCACAGTGACCAGTTTCTTACAAATTTTGCCAATATATAATAATAATAGTATATATTATACTATACTACTATATTATACTATATATTATTATCGTATCATACTTGCGTCAGAAAAAAAAATTTAAGTATATACTATATTATATATATACTAGTATATATATATTAAGTATATATTTATATAATATATATATATATAGTATGTATATATATATATAATATATAGGGCATTAAAAAATCAAAGCATGTTAATAACTAAAGTAAAATACTATACCAAGCCAGCTCGCAACAAACACAGCAATTTCTTTTTTTCAACATGGAGAATTATTTCATCGTAACAAAATTATAAATCTAAAATAAGGACGCTTAATTAAAATAAAATCTCTACAATGACAATATGTTAAAGAAAAAACAAAACAGAAAAAAAAATAAAATAAATTGTACCTAAATAACATCTAAAAAAGGAGAAAAAAACATCGTAGTTATAGTAAATATATTATCGACGCCACACATCCTTCTCTACCAAAGTAATACGCCAATAGCATTTTATTGAATTAAACCAAATAAAAACACATTGTTAGGCCGAGCAGCCTAATAAATTAACACAAACGAACAGAACAAAAAGGCAAACATAAACTGATCCCCAACAGAGAACTGAGAGAACCATGCGATATTTTATATATACAAAAGATATATTGTTTTGTTTTTAAACTGCTTTAATGATAGATAACTGGTCACGCCATCGGAATTATTAATAATAATAATAATATATATTAGATATATAATATATAATTATTACTATATATATATATATATATATATACTAATATATATATATATACTATAGTACTATAATATATATATAGTATATATTCTATATATAATAAGTATTAAATATATGATATATACTATATATTAAATATATATATTATATATATATTATATATATATATACGTATATATATAATATATATATATATAATATAGTATATATATAATATAACTAAATATTATATATATATAATAATATAATATAAGTATATAATATTATATATATGAATAATACTATATTACATATAGATATATATACCATATAATATATATATATATATAAATATACTTATATATTATAATTAATATATATGGTTATTATATATATACTAACTTATATATATATAACAGGTTATAATATATTACTATATATATATAATATATATAGTATAATATAATATATATATATATATATATATACTAATATACTATAAATATATAATTAAGTTAATAATATAATAATATCAGTATATATATATATATATATAGATTAATAGATATTATAATATAGTATATAATATATACTTAATAATATAGTATATATTATACATATATATATATATATACGAATGATATACTTACATAAGTATATATATATATATATACTATAATTATATATATATATATATATATATATATATATATACTATATGGCCGCCTCTAGAAGATGCACACAAATCCATTATCTCAAAAAACTACTCACAGCTACCGGAAAAAGGATACATTGCTGTAATCTGGCAAAATTGTACCGAGGAAACTGTAAAAAAAAAAAAAAAAAAAAAAAAAATCATACTCTCGAAACTAGCCAAAAAGCTTTACAGGAAATGAAAAACATTTTGGAATCCTTGGTTAAAATGTTGGTCGGAAAATGTTAAAAAAAAAAAAAAAAAAAAAAAGAAAATTTAAACATTTTAATTGGCTATGTTTTTTGGGGGAGGTGCTGGGACATAGTATATATTATATATAATGTAAAGGTATTACAAGCAATTTAGGGGCTCGAGCCGACGGGGAAAACACAGGGGGGGACGTTTTCCATTACCCGTAGGGGAGGGCGGAGAACCGCGCGACACCCAAAATACCAAAGAGCGGGGGTTGCCGGAGACCCTCCCCGAGGGGGGGAATTAGTCCTACCCCGTAAGTCCCCGGAAGGCCGAGAGGACCCGACTCCTGCCATCGGGTTTACCCTTGATGATTCTTTTAGTTAAAAAAAAAAAAAGCAAAATTAATAGAAAGTTCTATTTATAAATATACGATAAACCAATAAAAGCTCTCTAAATAGGCCCTTCTAATATTCTAAGATTTCTAACATATTATTTTTTTTTTTTTTAATTGTTTTACATTAGACTATCAAAAATTTTTACGAGGATTCCAAAAATGATTCCTTTCCCTGTGTCTATTGTAGTTTTTGAGATATAAATTGTTTTTTTTTAATATTGTTTTTTTTTTTTTTTTTTTTTTACATTTTCCGCACTAAAATTGGACAGCATTCCAGCGAAATGTATTCCTTTTCCTGGTAGCGTTGTAGTTTTTTGAGATATGGATCGATGATATGCAGAAAAATGACCTATATATAATATATATTATATGATAATATATATAATAAGTACTTATATATATATATATACGTAGTATTAGCATATATATAATATATTGTTATTATATATATATATCAATATCCTCATCATATATCATACATTATCACTATTACTACTTCACCATATATATATTATGCATTGTATTATATATTCTTACCGTAACCTGTTAACTATAAATATATCTCGATGTCTCGTACGTCAGACGCACCACGGTCACAGTCTCCGAGGCTCTGAACTGTGACGTCATGATATATCTGTGTTAGTTGCTCTATATATTTCGCAATATATTATATATATATATATATAATATATATTACTCTTAATATATCAATATATATTATATATATACTATAATAGCTATTCGTCTGTCTATATGTATACTGACTGCATGAGACTCTCTGAAGTACATTAATGCATATCTACACATACATAGCGGAGCTACATGGCTCCTCGTACGCTATATTACTAAATTATAATTTTAATATATATATAATATATATAGTAAACTCCAAAATGACCAATAGTTTTGGAGATTTATAGAGTACAATAGATTGTGCGGAATAAAGTCACCAAAAGTACTCATTTTGGCCGAATTTAATTGTTTTTAGCTTGTTTATATCACTAACGAATACCTACGGGTAGTCCAGGCCCCGATGTCAAAAGTCGGAGTCATACTCAGAACCTACTAGGTGACTACAGGGGGCTATTCACCCCCTCCGAGGGATGAGTCTCCGCGAACCCCCGCTCTTTGCGTATTGGTGTCCGCAGGGGGTTACCATCACTACCATCCCCTCCTGCTGAAACGTCCCCCCTTCGTCCCCCATCCGGCTCGAGGCCCCCTAAAAAGGGTTAAATACTCCATTAAATAGGGGCTCGATGACTCACTGGCCGTAAATTAGCACCTAAACTTCCTACTGATCCACTGATGCCGTTAAGAACTACTATTATAATGATATATATTATATATATATATATATATATAATATATATATATATTATATAATATATATATAATATATACTAACAAGCAAAAGGCAATCGTTTGATTTGTTACCTGAGAATAATACGCGTGAAGAAAAAAAAGACATAAAAATACGTACTTTTCGTGTTAAACGCACTTTTAGAACCTAAAAATTAGGTTCTTTTAGAACTATAAAGTATATGAAAAGCTCTAGCGATCTCC
>JABUQX010054136.1:57500-66623 GCA_015478945.1 Trachelipus rathkii | reverse complement strand
GTATTTGTGAAACAACCGAGCCTTATAAAGGCTTATAATTCATCATGGGTGGGTTGACCTTTGTGTTCAAGCTATTGCAATAGATATGATTATATTATCTCTCTTGAGTGTAGCTCCTGTTTGACCCTTGACCGAATGTGAGAGGGGAAGCTTGTCAAAGGTCGTCGTCGCCTTTCTTTGGGAAGAAAGTATTCTTATGGGAAGAAAGTATTCTATTCACAGAGGTTAATTTCTTTTAGCTCATCGTGGATCAATGGTTAAAACTGTTTATAGGCAACAGCGAGCTCGGGTTCGAAACCCAAACAGGCGAGAATAAAAAGGATACTGCTCTCAAATTGATGAGTGTATTTAGCAGTTGTAAAATTGATATATGATTTACATTATCCCTCGGAGTGGAGCCATATTTGACCCATGACCCGAGTGTGAGTAGAGAGGTTTGTCAAAGTTCATCTTAAAAGTATGAAATGCCTTTCTTTGGGAAGAAATTATTCTTTTAAAGTTGAAGCTTCCTTTAGCTCATACTTGCGTCAAGTGGTTTAAACACTATGCTATACCAACAATGAGGGCTCGGATTGGCGAAAACCCAGCAGGAGAGAGAAATAAAAAATTCTTTGTTCTTCAAAATTGAGAGTGTATTAGCAGTTCTAAAACTTGATATTGTTACCATTATCTCTCTCTGAGTGGAGCCCTGTTTAACCCTTGACCCGAGTGTGAGTGGGGAAGCTGTCAAAGATACATCTCAATATTTACACGCCTTACTTTGGGAAGAAAGTTTCTTTCAAAGTTGTTTCATTTTAGACTTAGTCGTGTTCAAGTTGGATAAGAAGGAGGCTATACCAACAGCGATTGCCGGGATCGAAACCCAAAAGAAAGAGAATAAATGGTTATCTAAATATATCTATTATATATATATATATTATATATTATATATATAATATTATATATATATAATATTATATATATTATATATATAATATATATATATATATATATATATATATATATCATAATATATATATATATTTATATTATATATATCATATTATATATAAAAAGTAAAACACCGCTCACGGGCAGAGCCCTTAATCTGGGAGGGTGTGTTCTTCAATTAAAACGTCCGAGCGGACGGAGCCAACCCAAGGAGCAGAATAGCTCAACAGTCTCCACCCGACCAGTATGCGAACCTGGGACCCTCGCTTTGTTTGCGATAAATAATATATAAATGAGCTACGCGTGGCTTTGTATAAAATAAATATAAAATACAAAAAATATATACATATACATAATATATAAATACATACATAAATACAACAAGCACGAACATATAATATTGATTTTATCCTATTATTAATATTATTAAAACTAAACACTATATTTAACACAATTCAATATATTCACTATCAATCACGTACTAATCACTGTATTTTAACTATTTTTATTATTATTATGTACTATTACTATGCTACTATGATTTTAACACTAATTATTATTGTTTTACATTATATTTCCACTACTATGCACACACTAACTCAATATATTAATATTATTATTATCACTTTCACTACTGTTCACTATATTTATATGACCAGCATTCACGAAAAAATTATCGAAAGGGTGGGTTTAAGACCAGACTTCCAGAGGAAAGACGAAAGTTGGTTAAATTTATCTTCAAACCGACTCGGGACCATTGCCGATGGAGAAACGTAACTTCACATCTACAATGTATGTATTTTAAATTGCTACTTTATAATTTTATTTTTGATATTTCAATTCAATAGTTAATTTTCCAAATAGCCAAAAAGTAAGTGATTTTAAAATTTTGAAGCTCCTCAAACCCAGATTAGATATGAAATAAATTTTAAATGTTTAAAATTTTACATGATTTTAAAAATCCAAAATCGAAATTTTTTTCCTCTTTAGTTGACAATCACTTTGAACCAAAAGCTTTCTTTATCTCTCTCTTTCTTCTCAAATTCTTCAGTGCTAGATATTTCTCAACCGCTTCATCACTTCAATAAAACATCTCTGACTATCCTTCTTCTTTCCAAATGATCTCTCTTCTGGTCCTTCTGTATTTGGCTCCCCTTTAGTTCCATTGCGTCCACACACCACGACGGTCGAATCATATATATATATATATATATAATATATATTATTATATATAATATATAGCGGTATGTAATTCAAATATATATAATATATATATATATATAATATATATATATATATATATTATATATATATATATATAATATATTATATATAAAATATAATTATATATATATATATTATATTTATATACTAATATATATAATATATAATATATATATATAATAATTATAATAAATTTAAAAAAATATATATATATATATATATATAATATATTATATAATTATATTATAGTATATATATATAAGTGGAGGAATTACGTAAACTGAAAACCAGCAAAGAATTTACTGATTTCCAATTTTCCAAAATAATAGAAACTCGAGTCTGAATTCGAGCAAGGCCAAAACATACATTAGCAACTTTTGTTATTTGTACATTCGAGGTTCTGAAATAACGAAATAGTGGGATTAACAATATTCATATATGGCATATAAACGAAATAAACTGAAATTAAACTTAAAATAAAAAAAGTGTCAAAAATGCTTTCGTTGCCTCGCCCAAATTTAAAAACAAATTACATCAAGATTAAATTTTGACAATTATTATTAATGATTTATTTTCAATTTATATAATATCGACCACAAATTTGGTCGAAGTTTAGTGATTGTTTTTCTCCTTTTAGGTTTGGATGGTTTATTCTTTTGATTTGCCAATTCAATTTCAATAAATAACAAACATCAAGACAATTCGAAAGAGAAAAGTTTCCTACATGAAAATATGAAAATAAGATGATTTTCAATAGAAAACTTGAGGTTTTAAATAAATTTTCTCCCCTCAGATTGTTATGTAAATTAGGGATGAAAAAACACATATCGATAGGTTTCGAATTATCGATATAATTTTTATTTTTTAAGTTAATCGATACTTTTCGAATTATCGACGATTCGATAATTTTCGAAATGCTAATTCTTTTTAGTTATTAAACATATTTTTTGTTGAATAAAAACTTTTATAATATATATATATTATATATTATATAATAGTATATATATATATATAATATAGATATATATATATATATATATATTATATATATTATATGATATATATATATATCTATATATATTATATATCGTTTATTTGCGACTATGTCGAGTGCTACCAGTATTTTTTTCAATTATCGATACATCGATAGTTTTTTTACCAGTCGGCATCCCTAATTGTATTGTGTAAGTAGATTCAAATAACCTACAACTTTCTCCTAGAAAACTTCGTTCGTTTCTGGCGGAAAAAAAGAGGAAAAGATGCATGGTATTTGGCTTTTACTATGTACAATTTCTTATAGAAAATCGAAACATAAAGACAACAGAAAAAAGAAAATGCCATTTTCATTGGCTTCCACTACGGCACACAATTTATTCACAAAAACTTCGTACGTCTGGAAGAGGAAAGGAAAAATTTAATGCACCTCGCTTCTACTGCATACAATCTTCTCATGCAAACTTTGTGCGTCTGGTAAAATAAAAATATCTAAAATGTGAAACATAGTGAATAATATAAAAAAAAACAAATAAAAACGAAAAACAAAAAGAAATAACATTTAGAGTTAAATCAAGAGTGTATTGACCTCAAATGAAATAAATTCAAGATGTACGATCCGTAGATACTTCGAAGTCTTGAACAAAACTTTCATTTGCAAAATGTTAAAATTCGATTGCAACGTTAGATAAAACGTTTGAATTTATGTTTTTTATCTTTATTTTTTCCTTATATTCGTCTATATTACTATTATTCAAATAAAATAAAAAAAATTATTTTGGGAAAATTTAATATTATTATTAATATTATTATTATTATTATTATTATTATTATTATTATTATTATTATTATTATTATTATTATTATTATTATTATTATTATTATTATTATTATATTATTATAAGTAGTAGTAGTAGTAGTAGTAGTAGTAGTAGTAGTAGTAGTAGTAGTAGTAGTAGTAAAAAATTAGTGGCACCATTCAAATTTTTTCGCTGTGAAAAATAAGAACATTCAAAAGATTTTAACAAACAATAGTAATCAAAAGTGAAAAGAAAGAAAAATATCCGCACTCACTCACAAAAAAACACACATCTTACACACACACACACACACACACACACACACACAACACACACAACACACACAACCACACACACACAGACACACCTACACCTATATACAGCACACACGCCTACACACCCTCACAAACACACCACACACACACATTCACAAACACAACTACACAAACAAACACACGCACACAAACACACACCTACACAACCTATTCTTCACACAAACACCACAGACCACAACGCCACACACACTTCTAAATTAAAAACAAAGAAAAAGTTCTTTACATTTAAACGGTGTCGCACCTCATGGACGTTGACCTATTAGGATGAAAACTACTCTAGGTAACTGCAACCTACAATCCGGAAGAGGGATCGAGCCCTTGCCCTCTGCCTGGCGACTCTCTCATTCTATTGCTGTGATATGAAAATGAACTCTTGTTGTTTTTTTTTTCTCACTTTTAAAAGATTAAAGGAGCATTAATTAATGTTTTTAAAGTATTTGTCCTCTAAAAATAATTCAACATTCTATGTCAGAAAACAAAACATCAATATATATATATTATATATATAATATATATAAAATATATAATACTACTATGATATATATATATATATATATTATAATATTATATATATATATATTATAATATATAACGTATATATATAATAAACAGACAGACAGACATAGCTAGTCAGACAGAAATGAGTTGCATTTAATTGCATTCCCTCGTGTAAGTATAAAAAGCTCTAAAGCCTCATTATTTCACAATGAAACATCAAGTCATAAGTTTTTGTTGTTGGCTGATTTGTTGTGTTGTTGTTGTATGTTGTTGTTGTTGTTGTTGTTGTTGTTGTTGTTGTTTTTTGCTTTGAACTGCGCTCGACCTGCACTGAGTGAAGAGCACATCACACCGTAACTCGACCACCCGAGCATAATTTAAATTCGCGAATACTTATTTATTTACTCGTGAATTACAAGCGGTATTACTACTTGACATTCAATTCAATTAAATGAAAAAAAAACCGCTCTTCAAGATAATATTAATTATGTAGTTTACTAAATAATAGTCTTCATATATTTTGGTTATTTTCTTCAACTTTCATTGATGGGGATAAATACTATTAATTACATAATAAATATATATAATACTATAATACTATAAGACTGACTTAATATGTTATAATGTAATACTTTATAATACGTATATTACTATAATATAATACTTTTATATACTATAAAAATATATAAAGCATAGGCTTAGTTTGCAGGAATGTATGGTAATTAGAATACATTTTTAATATAATAGAGAGAGAGAGAGGAGAGAGAGAGAGGAGAGAGAGAGAAGAGAAGAGAAGAGAGAGAAGAGAGAGAGAGACAGAGAGAGAGAGAGAGAGAAGAGAAGGAGAGAGGAGAGAGAGAAGAGAGAGAGAGAGAAGAGAAGCATCTGAGTGAGCACTAGTAAGTACCCTGGCACATGGTAAGAGAATGAGTGGTGAGGTAAGGGCCCGGGTTCGATTCTTCCCTGGATCATAGGTTGCAAATATCTAAAGGTGCGTTTCTTATCACTGATGAGCATGCCGTTAAAGTCGGAACTAAAGTAAATAAAACAAGGAAATAAAAATCAAATTTCAACGAACAACAACAAACAACACACAAAACAACAACACAACAACAACAAAACAAAACAAAACAACAAAAAACAACAACAACAACGAACAACAACAACAACAACAACGACAACAACAACAACAACAACAACAACAACAACAACAAACAACAACGAAAAACTCAAATAATTCACTTCTTACATATTGACTTGAAGAAAGAAAAAGTGTTTCCACAAAAGGAATAATAATATAATAACTAATAATAATAATAAATAATATTAATATAATAATAATAATATAATAATAATAATATAATAATAATAATAATAATAATAAATATAATATAGTAATAATATATATAATTAATATTAATATAATAATAATGAATAATAATATAATAACATAATAATAATAATATAATATAATAATAATAATAATTTAAAAACACAAATCACAAACTTAACCAGGCTTCCTTGTTGTTTGTAGAAATTCGTTGGAATTTCACTGAAAGTATTTAGTAATAGGTCGGACGCTTGCTAATATTAAGTATCTCAATTGTTGCAGATAAATTATTTTTACAAAATTTCTAAAAATAAAATTAAGAGAAAGCAATAATTTTCATAATATTATTTTTAATTTCTCAATTATTTAAAGATAATTTTTTTTAATATTTTTATTTAATTTTTTGATCATATTTTTTTAGATTATTTTTTTTTGACCTTGAAATAACAATTTAAAATTTGAAATGAAATTTAAAGCACAGAAAGAAAACTATCTCTCTCTCTGCTCGTCTGCTCATCCCTCTCTCTCTCCTCTCTTCTCTCTCTCCTCCTCTCTCTCTCGTGCGTCTCTCTCTCTCTCTCTCGTCTCTCTTCTCTCTCTCTCGCTCTCTTCTCTCTCTCTCTAAAACTACGATGAATTTGATTTTCAATAAAAATTCCTTTTGGCAAATTATTCAAAAATTTCTCTCCATGCACTAAGGGGGGGGGGAATGGGGAGTGGGAATGGAATTTCTCGTTATAAAAAAAAAAATGGATTGGATAACGGCCAAAGCCTAAAAACTTTTTAGTATTTTTATTAAAAAAAACAAAAAAGTAAGAATTAATAATAATAATAATCAAGAATCAATTTTGACAGTAATAATAACAATATAAACCAAATGGTCAATAATTTTTCTGAATAATATAATAATAATAATATTAATAATAATAATTAATAAATAATAAATAAAAATGATAAAATAATGCAGATATATATAATAATATATATAATATATCATATATATATAATTATATATACTATATATATATATATCATATACTAATATATATTATATATATATATATATAATATATATATAATATATATATTATATATTAATATATACTATATATATAATTTTTTATTATTAATTATATAGTTCGGTGGTCATTCAAATATGAACATGGCAAAAGTAAAAACTAAGAAGGGAAACTAAGGGAAAAGAAGTGACGGAAGGAGATTGAAATCTCGGAAGGAATTTGACAGGGTTATCGGAAAAAAAAATATATATCTGAGGGCGGTTTCTCAAGAAGCGGCTGGGGATTATCTAGAAAATATTTGATTGAAATATTATATTTTCAGAAGAGAAGTTTTTTTTTTTTGGGGGGGGGAGGGGGGTCTGGGGTTAAAGTAACAGGAAGTACTAAAAAGAGGTAAATTTCATACTTACGATTCGCAGTTTTAAAATTTTTAAATTTGTAATCGTGAAATATTTTTTGACTTTAAAATCTGAGACGATGCAGCTACAAAACGAGCTTTTGTTTAAACATTACTTTTGATAATTTTTCAAATGATACAAAAATCTTGTTTACTGTTAATACAAATTAAAAAAATACGAAGGAAATTTAAATATTAAATCTAGAAGAGTGAAAATTTGAAGAGCCAAATCTATGGAAAAAATCTCCAAATTTTCTTCGTCTGGTAGCGAGGGGCTGAAAACCCCTTTTATCATAGATTTCTTCTCGTGAATGACGCTAACTGTGCTATATAAAATTCATCAACCATCAGCACCCACTTCGGCAGTCATACAAGAAATAATTAATAATAATAATAATAATAATAATAATAATAAATAATAATGATAATAATAATAATAATAATAATAATAATAATAATAATAATAATAGATAATAAATGATAATAATAATAAGTAATAATAATAATAATAATAATAATAATAATTAACTAACAAATGACAAAACAATAACAATAACTAATTAATAATAATAATAATAATAAAATAATAATAATAAGATTATAATAATAATAATATGAATATATATAATAATAATAATACATAATAATAATAATAATAATAATAATAATAAGAATAATAATAATAATAATAATATAGAGAGCGGCTAGAAAGTAGAAATAACGAAGATCTTGAAGAGATTGAGAAGGGACTGAAAAGTTCAAGAAGAGCTCTCACAGGAACCTTTAATTGAATTTTCATGTGAGAAAAAAAAACGTGAATGGTATCTTTAGGAAATTCATCAATCTCTATGGAGAGAGGAGAACATTTTAATATTTTTATTAAATTAAAAAAAATAATTTTAATTAATTTTAAATTTAAAAAAATTTAAAATTGAATAATTTATTGAAAGAATAGGGAGCTGTTCAAAAATTTTACTTCTAAGCCTTTCGAAATAATCTAATATATAAGAAACTGGTATTTTAACTAAATTAAAATGAAGAGCAAGAAAAATATCAAATTCATTTTTTTTAAATAACTTTGATTATTAAAAAATATTAAAAGCGAATTCCACGCAGGAAAATGGGTAGAGACATTTGGTATAAAAAGTTCAAAAAAAAAAAAAAAAAAAAAATCTGGTTATTTAAGAGTTTCTCTAACGAATCCAATGAAACCATTACCAAAGTACGATGCCTAACCCTAAACCTAACCTAACCTAACCTAACCTTAACCCTAACCTAACCTAACCTCAAACCTACCTATCCAACGCCTGGGCGAATGTTGTCTCGACCCTTTTCCTGTCTACCATTTGACTAGCCGCAGAAAAAGTAATTTTTGCCAGATAAAAATGGATATTCGGAACTGCAGTCAGGATCAAGACAACTAACTATTAGATTTATATGTCTCTATAGGCTGTGAACACTTTTCAGCCATTTTTCTTCTCCCATACACAGTTTCAGATGCATGAAGAAAACATTCTGAAACCGACAGCACCCTGCTGTCATTGCCCAAATTTGGTGTCTAAGAATAAAAATAAATATATATATATATATATATTAA
>JABUQX010054136.1:0-55000 GCA_015478945.1 Trachelipus rathkii | reverse complement strand
TAAATAAATATAGATATATATTATAAATATGTATAGTAAATATGTCTTTATTTATATATATATATATATTATATATACTTATATATATATATATTATATATATATATTATTACTTGACGAATATGATGATACGAGACCTATTAAGGGCGTAGTCAGTTTGGGAACGTTTTGCAATTTTGGAGAAAAAATAAAAAGGATTCATATTATTATTATAGAATATCAGGTGACAATAACACTGACAGGTAAACATGTAGGTTTCTGTCATAGTGGCACAGAAACTTAAACATTACGGTACAGTGATATTGACAATTTCAGCCTGACAAGCTACAAAAGCACTTGCTAAATATTTTATGGTGTTATAAAACATAATAATAATAATAATAATAATAATATAATAATAATAATAATAATAATAATAATAATAATAATAATAATAATAATAATAATAATAATAATAATAATAATAATAATAATAATAATAATAATTAAGAAAAAGAAAAGAAATTAAGAAGAAGAAGAAGATAATAATAATAATAATAATTAATATAATAATCAATAATAAATAATAATAATACATAAATAATAATATAATAATATAATGAATAATATAAATAATAATAATAATAATACATATAATAATAATAATAATAATATACAATAATAATAATATTAATAATATATAATTATCAACATATATTGGTGTAATGAGCAATGTAATGTATGAATATAATATAAATAATAATAAAATATAATATAATAATAATAATAAGATAATAATAATAATAATAATATAAATAATAATGAATAATAATAATTAATAAAATATTTAATAATAAAGCTAATACATTAATAATCGAGTATAATCAATAAAAAAAATAATAATAATAATAATAATAATAATATAATTAATATAATAATAATAATAATAATAATAATAATAATAATAATAATAATTAATAATAATAATAATGTAATATATAATAATAATAATAAGGAATAATAATATGTAATAATAATAATTAATAATATAATAATATAATAATAATAAATTAAAACGTTATTTGTCCAATTTAAATTTATGCTGTTCAAATTTTAATGTTTTTCCAAGTTTTCTTTTTTGTAACTTTCATTTTCTTTTTCTTCTTCTTCTTACCTCCTTTATTTTTCTTCCTCTTCTTCTTTCTCTTTAACTTTCTTTTTTAAGCTTTTATACCTTACCTTCTTCTTCGTCTTCTTATTGTTCTTTTTTCATCTTTTCTTCTCATTTGCCTATTATTATTATTATTATTATTATTATTATTATTATTATTATTATTATTATTATATTATTATTATTATTATTATTATTATTATTATTATTATTTATTATTAATTATTATTCATAATTATTATTATTATTATTATTATTATCTATTTTTATTATTATTATTTTTATTATTATTATTAGTTTTATTTTTATTTTTATTTTTATTTTTATATTTTTATTTTTATTTTTATATTTTTATTTTTATATTTTTATTTTTATTTTTATTTTTATTTTTATTTTTATATTTTTATTTATATTTTTATTTTTATTTTTATTTTTATTTTTAATTTTTATTATTTATTTTTATTTTATTTTTTATTTTCATTTTTTATTTTTATTTTTAATTTATTTTTATTTTATTAGTTATTTTTATTATCTTCATTATTATTATGATGTATTATTATTATATTATTATTATTATTATATTATTATTATTATTATTATTATTATTATTGCTTATTATTAATATTATTATATTATTATTATTTTATTATTATTATTTATTATTATTTTATTATTATTATTCTTATTATTATTATTATTATTTATTATTATTATTATTTTATTATTATATTAGTTTAATTCAAGAAGCTCTATCAAGTAATAGTAATAAAATAATAATAATAATAATAAAAATAATAATAATAATAAAAATGATAATTAATAATAATAATAATAAAAGTAATTTGCTTATTTATTTTTATTGAAAAATTAAGTTGGTGCATTTTATCCTTTTAAGCTTTTATTTTATTCACTGTTAATATTTATAATTCACATTTATTAACCATATGATAAAATTATCATTATTATTTTTATTATTATTATTATTATTATTATTATTATTATTATTATTATTATTATTATTATTATTATTATTATTATTATTATTAATTATTTTATTATTATTATTATTATTATTATTAATAATATTATTTTTGATATTATTTTGATATATTTTGATATTATTTTACTGCATTTTTATTTATTTATTTGATATTATTTATATTATTATTATTATTATTATTATTATATTATTATTATTATTATTACTGGAAATAAATAGTATTTACCGAAAACTTTTTCATGCAAATCATTTATTAAAATTATTATAATTAATTTTATAATTTTAGGTATATTATTATTATTATTATTATTTATTATTATTATTATTATATTATTATTATTTATTATTTTATGTTTATTCATTATTTTATTATTATTATTACTTATTAGTATTATTCTTAATTTTATTATTTTTTATTATTATTATTATTTATTATTATTTTTTATTATATGAGTTCTAATCAGCTTGTTTTAATATAACTTTTTAACTTTTTAGCCTTTCCAATTCACGAAAATATTTTTCTTCTAATTGCCATTAATTTATCAAAACTATGTCTAAAAAATAATTACAAAGAAAGGTATTGAGCAAATATTTATAGTCTATTATTTCCTGACCCGTTTACTCCGTAAAGCCCTCGGGCTCTTCAGAGTTTTCGATTCTTAATGAATGATTAATATTTAACAAGGATTTTAGATTATTTAAAATTATTAAATTATAGTAGTACTTTCCATAATTATATTTAATTAAGGACGTAAATGTTCATATATTTTACTGGGTTTAAAGCGGTACTGGTTTGCCCTATCTGTTAATCTATTAGTCGTGTAACCTATATACGTAGAGACACAGTCAGACTCGGGACATGCGAATTGGTACACGACATTGTGATTAACTGAAAGGGTTCCTTTAGTAGGGAAGCAGGAAGAAAGTTTTCTCGTTTTGTGGAGTAGTTTAACTGTGATTTTTGAGTTGCTCGTAGTTTTAATAGGGGTATTAATAATGCTGCGTAGGCATTTTCCATCTATATCGAAGTCTTTCGAGTTTGATATTTTAAAATACAAGTTGCTTTTAGAGATATTGTCCGAATTGTCCTGTTTTTTTTATAGAGTTTATTGATGGTTTTGTTTATTATTTTTTTCTGTTAAATTTAACGGGTGGTTACAGTTGATCAGGTTCTGTTTGATTCTTTTAACTTCAACATCAAACGATTCCCAATCAGAGAGCAATTTATAAGCTAATTTGTATGATAGTTTTAACAAATGAATTCTTATATACTTCTGGGAGTAGGAGCTGTAATTAAGGTATAAACCATTATCAGTTGTCTTGACATGCATGCCTATAGAAAAGGTTCAATCATCATTAATTTTGATTTTAATATCCAAAAAGTTAATAATAATATTTAGGGACGCTTCATTTTCAAAGTTGAGGCAAGAAAGGATTTGCAAGCGTTTGATAAACTGAAGAATGCCTGTACGGTTCCTAAATATAGTAAGGGTGAAATTAACGTATCTTACATAGAAGACTGGGTTGAATGTGGTATTTTCTTTCAAAATTCTATTTTCTAGTTCCGACATGTGAAAGTCAATAAATGTAGATCCCAGAGGTGAACCCATGACAATACCATCTTTTTGCAGTTAGAAACTGTTTTAAATTTTGAAGGAGATTCTGTTCAGCATATTAATAATAGGTTCCTCAAGTGGTTCTCGGATATGTCGTGAGGAGGGGGATTATTGGAATGGTAAACATGTTTAATTATAATATCTATGGTTACTACAACGGGGACATTCGTAAATAATGTTTCAACATCATAAAGGAAGGTTTACAGAAAAGCTAAGCTCTAAGTGAGATAGTTTACCTAAGGTTTCATTATTAGATCTGACCATAAAGGAGTTTTCTAAGTAAAGACGTATTATGGCATATTGTTGGTATTGAGAAATGTCATTGAGTGACAGTACCACAACAATCCTATTATGGAACTTATGAATCCATGTTATTAGACTTTGTGATTTTTGGGTAGTCCATATATATATCCTTTCATTGTAATGACCAGTTCTTTTAATTTTGTTAGAGATAATTTTTGTTCTTTTAATTTCATTGCATTTTATTTATTTTATTTTTAGTGTATTATGACTTAAACTGGAGCTGTAGTATATGTGTTATCGCCATTCAAGATGTTTTTTAGGTTTTAGTTCATAACTGGTTTTATTCATTAATCACCACTCCTGCCTCCTTTGTCTTGGTCTTTTGATACTATGCTTGGATTCTGTTTGAGGGTTGATATAGCTTCATGGTCTTCTTTAGAAAGAATTTTGTAATTTTGTTCTTAACAAACGAAAAAGGAAAAAGGTTTTCCAGTTTAGTTAAGATGGTCCTCATTTTTCCACAGAGATAGTTAAGTTCCTGTTTTTTGTATAAAATATCATTTGTAAAGTTTCTCCACTTCAATTTATTTTGTCAATTTTGAGACACAGTTAGTTTTTAAACCAAATTTTCGTCCTTTGTCAGCAAGTTATTTTCATTATTGTTTAGTAAAAAATCAGATATTAAAATGAAAATTTATCTTCTTTAATTATGAATTCACTATTGTATAGGCGCTGTAATTTGAAGATGTGGTTAAAATTATGATATCTTTATTTAATTCGCGAAGTTCACGGTAAAGAAAGATGATGACAGAATTAAAAGTTAAAATTATTCAATATCTCCTTAAAAAATGAATGGGTTAGTCTCCCATACAAGTACTTACCATTGCTTAATTTTAACTTTGCTGATATTTCATTATCAAGCCTTATCAATTAAAAGCTATCGGCAATGGCATTATCTTGTATGTTTCTATTATACATCTTATCTTTAGAAAGTTTGGAAGAAGCTGATTATCTTTACAATAATTAGAAATTCTATGTCAAGCTTTTGTTTTTATATAAGTTTTACTTTTAACTCTAATTCTCTAAATATTTATTTCTTTGATTTTCATTTAATTTTCTTATACTAGTCTAGAAAATAGTTTTCAAAGAAAAATAAGAGGCATATTTAAATTTATAAGTTTCCTGACCGTTTCGTCCGTAAACTTCGGACCTCTTCAGAAGTCGATTCTAAACATTGAATAAGGTTTTTAAAGAAGACTTATTAAACTTTGTAAAATTATCTAAATTAGATTTTAAAATTTAGGTTTTTCAAATGTATATGTTAAGACAGTTTGAATATGCTAAACTTTATGTTAATGTCTTTGGTTTTAAAGTTTTATGTAGTAAGCCTCAGCTATTTTTAGTTTTTGAGCTTCGCATGATTAGGCAAATTTTGAATGACTGTGCAGATATCAGGTATAGTGTTTTTGTTATGTTCCGTGAAATAAATTTCGTATAGGTTACTAGGTTTAAAAGCGGCTGGTATGCCCTATCTGCTTAATCTCATTAGTCGTGTAAACCCAATATCACGGTCGAGTTACAGTCAGACTCGGGACCATGCGAATGGTACACACATTGGTGATTAACTTGAAAGGGTATATCCTTAGTAGAGAAGCAGGAAGATCGTTTTCTTGTTTGTGGTATAGTTATAACTGTGATTTTTGTGTTACTTGTAGATTAATGTGGGTGTTAAATAATGCCGCGTAGGCATTTTTTCCTCTTTATCAAAGTTTGTTAATATTGAAGTTTTTTAAAATAAAATTTAATGCTTTCAGAGATATTAATCGTATTGTCCCTGTTTTTTATAGAGTTTGTTGATCGTTTTGTTATTATTTTCTCCGTTAAATTAAAGGTGGTTACAGTTGATCAGTTCTGATTTACATTCTTTGAACTGCAACATCAAAATGATTCCCAATCCGAGCCCAATTTATAAGCCCTATATATGAGTTGTTTTTACAATTGAATTCATATACTTCTGGGAGTAGAGCTGTAATTTAAGGTACAGACCATTATCGGTTGTCTTGACATGTATCCCTAAGAAAAGTTCCATCATCATTAATTTGATTTTAATATCCAAAAAGTTAATAAGATTATTTAGAGATGTTTCAGATGTAAATTGAGGCAAGAAAAGCTTTGCAAGCGGTTGATAAACTGCATTGAATGTCTGTATGTCCTAAATATAGTAAGGGTTCGTCAACATATCTTACATAAAAAGACTGGGTTGAATGTATTGTTTTCCCTCAAAATTCCATTTTCTAGCCCCGCCATGTAGAGTCAGCAAATGTAGGCCCAGAGGTGAACCCATGGCAACCCATCCTTTTTGCAGGTAGAAACTATCTTGAAATTTGAAAGGGTTTTCAGTACAACATATAATAATAGGTTCCTCCATATGGTTTTCGGAAATGTCTTGAGGAGGTGGATTATTAGAATGATAAACATGTCATTTTTAATTATAATATCTATGGTTTTCTACAACGGGACATTCGTAAATAATTGCATTCAAACCATCCACAGAAGCAAGCGTCTTTCTGAGTGCTAAGTTTTAAGTGAGATAGTTTACAAAGGGTTTCATTATTAGATTTGACAAATAACAACGTGCTATCTAAGTAGGACGTATTAAGCGTATTTGAGGATTGAGCAATGTTCATGAGTGACAGTACCACACATTGATATTTACGGGACGCAGGGTGGGTCTTTTTCATCTTTGTGATTTTCTGGTAGTCCATATATATATCCTTCATTGTAATGACTAGGTCTTTTAATTTTGTTTTTAGACCTTTTTTTTGTTCTTAATTTCATGGCCTATTTTATTTATTTTATTTTAGTGATAATTATTAATGCTTTCGGTGGAGCTATGGTAAATTTGTTATCGTCATTCAAGATGTTTTTAAGTTTTAGTTTAATTTCTAGATCTTTGAATAATCACCACTCCTCCTCCTTACTCTCATATGCTTATTACTCAACTTGGAAACTCCAGGTTTAAAAAACCTCAGTGGTCTTCTTTAGAAGAGATTTTTTGTTAAATTTTGCTTTAAGAAACGAAAGGAACCAAGGTTTTCAGTTTAGTTTTTAAGCATGATAGGTCTTCAATTTTCCACAGAGCATAGTTTTAAGTTCCTGTTTTTTGTATTTAAAAATTATCATTGTAAATGTTTCTCCACTTCAATATATTTGCAATTTTTGCTCTTAAATTTTCACAACCAAAGTTTAGGCCTTTGTTGAGCAAGTTATTTTCATTATGTTTAGTTCGTAATCAGATAAGTAATTGATGAAAATAGATTTATCTTCTTTTAGTATGAATTCACTATTGTATAGGCGCTGTAATTTTGAGATGTGTCTAAATTTGATATCATTATTTAATTCGCGAAGTTCACGGTAAAGAAAGATGATTGAAGAATAAAAGTAAAAATTATTCAATGATCTCCTAAAAATTAATGGGGTTAGTCCTGTTTCTTTTTGAAGTTTGCTGCTTTTTAACTTTGACTGAAATGGTTCATCAAAGGTTCTCCTTCAGTTTGCTTAGTCGAAAGTTTTTGTAATTTCATTAAGTTTTACATCATTCGAGGATAGTCTTTTTTCTAACTTCCCTTTGGAAGAAGCTGATTATCTTTATAATATTAGAAATTCTATGTCAGCTTTTGTTTTTATATAAGTTTTACTTTTAACTTCTAATTCTCTAAATATTTATTTCTGATTTTCATTTAATTTTCTTAATACTAGTCTAGAAAATAGTTTACAAAGAAAATAAGAGGCATATTTAAATTTATTAGTTTCTGACCGGTTTCGTCCCGTAAACTTCGGACATCTTCAGAGTTTCGATTCTAACATTTGAATAAATTTATAATACAAATTTACAAAAAGTTAAAAATTACAAATTAGAAGTTTTAAATTTTTGCTTTTCGTGTTTTTTCTAATTTGAGTCACAACACTTTCCACTTGTGGTCAGGTCTTCTTGCTAAATGTTCTATGTACTAAGCCTCAGCTATTTTTAGTCTTTTGGAGCTTCGCATTGAGGAGTTGCCCAAAATTTTGGAATGACTGTGAGATATCAGGTATAGTTGTTTTGTTTAATGTTCCGTGAAAAATGTTCGTATTATTTTACTAGTTTAAAGCGGTTGCTGGTATGCCCTATCGTTAATCTATTAGTCGTGAACCAATATACGTCGACGTTCAGTCAGACTCGGGACATGCGAATTGGGTACACGACATTGGTGCATTACTGACAAGGTATCCTTAGTAGTAGAGGAGCTGGAAGAGTTTTATAGTTTTGTGATTAGTTTAACTGTGATTTTTGTGTTGCTTGTTAGATTTAATGTGAGTCTTAATAATGCCGCGTAGGCATTTTACCTCTTTATCAAAGTCTTTGCATTTGAAGTTTAAAATTTAAAATTTAATGCTTCAGAAGATATTATTCGTATTGTCTCCTGTTTTTTATAGGAGTTTGTTGATCGTTTTCGTTTCATTATATTTCTCATCGTTAAAAATTTAAAGCGTGGTTAACAGCTTGATCAGTTTCTGTTTATTCTATTGACTTCAACATCAAATGATTCCCAATTCGAGCACAATTTAAAGCCCTATTTATGAGTGTTTTTACAATTGAATCCTTATATACTGGGGAGTAGAAGCTGTAATTAAGGTACAGACCATTATCAGTTGGCTTGACATGTATGCCTGAATGTAGAAAAGGTTCATCATCATTAATTTTTGATTTTTAATATCCAAAAAGTTAAAATATTATTTAGAGATGTTTCAGATGTAAATTTGAGCAAGAAAGGCTTTGCAAGCGCGTTGAATAAACTGATGAATGGTCTGATGGTTCCTAAAATATCCAGTAAGGGTGTCGTCACATATCTTACATAAAAGACTGGGTTGAATGTATTGTTTTCCCTCAAAAATTCCATTTTCTAGCTCCGCCATTTAAATTTTATTTTTAAAACTTTCAAATGCAAAAGACTTTGATAAAGAGGAAAAATGCCTACGCCGCATTATTAAGACTCACATTAAATCTACAAGCAACACAAAAATCACAGATAAAACTATACCACAAAAACAAGAAAACTTTCTTTCCTGCTTCTCTACTAAGGATACCCCTTTCAGTAAATCACCATGTCGTGTACCAAATTCGCATGTCCCGAGTCTGACTGTAAGTAGCGGTCGACGTATATTGGTTACACGACTAATAAGATTAACAGATAGGGCATACCAGCCCCTTTAACCTAGTAAAATATACGAACATTTATTCACGGAACATAACCAAACACAAAACTATACCTGATATCTCACAGTCATCCAAATTTTTGCACTCCTCATGCGAAGCTCCAAAAACTAAAAATAGCTTGAGGGCTCTACTACATAAACATTTAAACCAGACTTAACATAAAGTTTAAAAAATGTTCACTTAAATTAAAGTACTTCCAACAGCAAGCAAAATTTAAAATCTAATTTGTAATTTTATTTGTAAATCTTGTATTTATAAATTTATTCAAATGTTAGAATCGAAACTCTGAAGATGTCCAAGTTTACGGACGAAACCGGCGTCAGAGTACTAATTAAAATTTTAAATATGCCTCTTATTTTCTTTGTAAACTATTTTCTAGACTAATTAAGAAATTAAAATTGAAAATCAGAAATAAATATTTAGAGAAACTTATTAGCTAAAAAGTAAAACTATATAAAAACAAAAGCTGAACATAGAATTTCTAAAATATTTTATTATATTATTATTATTATTATTATTATTATTATTATTATTATTATTATTATTATTATTATTTATTATATTATTATTTTATTATTATATTATTATATTATTTTATTATTATTATTAATCATTATTAATTAATTATTATATTATTATTATTTCATAATTAAAGTATAAGCTTGAACTTTATAGTTCCAAGTAAAATATATATATAATTTTGTTTAAACTATATATATATATATATCCCCAATACATATATATATATAATATATATATATATATATATATATATATATATATATATTATATATAAATATTATATATATACAATATACAATATAAAAACACGAACAATATAAAATATAACAATAATAACTACTCAAAAACCACTCACACCCTAACTAATTAATAACCCACTACTGACTATAACAGTAAATTATATATCAAAATATCTATAACCATAACATACCCCAACCAAAAATAAAAATAAAAAAAAAAAAAAAAAAAAAAAATAAAAAAATAAAAAAACTAGAAATTTGCAATAAAAAAATATAAAAAAATTAAATACATAACTCCATTGATTCAATATTAGCTTATATTTTAAGAAACATAATATACTAACATTAAACAATAATAAAAACAAAAAACACAAAACAAAAACAAAAACCAAAAAACTTATATAACTACTAAATGACAATAAACAAGTAAATACTATAACAATCACATACAAATATATAAATAACCAACGATACTATAAACAAAACAACTAATTAAATATTAAGCAATAATATAAATATATTATAAATATATAAATATTCTAAAAATATAAAATAAAATAAATAATATATAAATATATATACACAAAATAAATAAATAATACCAATTGATAATAAAAAATAGCGGAAATAGAATATATAATAAAATAAGTTAATACCTTTAGATGTCAAATAAAAACAAATAACCAACAATAAATAACTTAAACCTAAATATACTATATATATAGAATATAACTATATATAAAAAAAAATAATATAAAAAAAAATATATACTAAATATAAAAATATCATATAAATAATATCACAATATATACTGTATATATATAATATATTAAAATATAAATTAAATATACACAAAGTATATAATAAATATATTTACAAACAATCACTTGATTTAAGTAACCATAAAAAAACATAAAATAAAAGTATAAAGTATAATATATATATAATAAACATATAAATACTCAAAGACTAAGCTAAAGAAAGCAGGCAATAAATAAATACTTAAACTATCCCACTACCCCTCACCTATTATATAATAAAATAAACACAAATAAATAATGATATAAAAAATAATATAAATATCACATAAAATAACCAATATAGATAAATAATACTAACCTAAATAAACGACAAAACACCTAAAAATAGAAATAAAAAAATAAAATTAAAAAAGAGCCAATTGAGAAATAAAAACTTATGTATATAGAAGGAATTAATATTAATATCCGAGACCTGGTCAATCGTGAAGGAAGTGCAATTCCTTCTCAACACAACGATTCCCCAACATATATCTGTCACCATCCCTTCCTATGAGAGACAGCAACTTATACTACATTAACTTTAAATTCCGCACAAGAGTACGATATAAATTTTACCTGTTATTACCGATAAAATATGTCGTATACATCTTTCCACTTCACCCTGCTACCTATGAGATAGAACATCTACCCAATACTTGCGATGTTGAATGAGCATCACGTCTTTGATGTCGACAAAAAGCACTATCAAGAACGATATATCCGCATGCCAGAGCTTCATCTCCTGACCACTTATTATTCGATTTCTCGTGTCATGAGGTCCCAGCGCAATGTGTGATTGAGTAATTGTATTCGTCACCAACCCTACGACACCCCACACAGGTTAACCCGTGCTTAGAATTTAGCAAAACCTGTTCAAATAGTGGGATTGATCCTGATCGGTAAAAAAACCACTTATATTTGCGAATGTGAACACGGATCACAAGGTCCACTTATATATGCTCAAATATTATATGAGTAAAAAAAAAATATAATATTATATCAATTATAAAAAAGTAGTTAAAAACAAAACTTATAATGATGGAAATTTAATATATAATATTTTTAACCAATAAATAAAATTATAGACGTCAAAAATATATTTGTACAATAGCCTAAATAATGCGTTAATCTTTACTAAGTGTTCATATGGTGAATATATTTTATTATATTTCCAACACAACTGTAATTTCAGTAAACCACAATACGCAAATTCGGTGTACAGTCTGAAAGACGATTAATATTCATGCACAAACACACATTTAATATCTCCTTTCCCCCAACTGACCTATCAAAGATTGTTCCCAGGTCAAAAAGCTTTTCTTGATATCAAACATATTTATATCGACGCCCACACGCAAACAGTTGCCAAACAAAAGTCAACTTTCCTCTCAAGCCTAATTTATATAATATAAACTATATATAATAAAACTTAAACCTAATAAAAATAATTTAATTATTTTGATAAAGATTAATTAATTCAAGAATTAATATCTAATGAGAAAAACTTTATTAAAATCAAGTAATCAGGAAAACTCATTTATTGTAGATTTCTTTGCCCAAACAGAACTTAATGGATAAGCTTTGATCTGACCATTTAATGATGAAAAACAAACAAGACGACTAAGCGAACAGCATAGATTTGGTTTTGTACACAGCGCCAAAAAAATAAAAAAAGACCAAAAAAACAAATATCATTTTTTGAAACTGCATAAACCAAAGCGTAAAACAAAAAAAAATAATAAATATTTATTCGTATATAAAACATTAAAAAATTGTAAATCGTCAATGTCAAAAACAATTCAATATTTTAATAAAATTTTCTTTATTTAATATAATATTTATTAATAATTATTAGTATCCTCTCTCAATATAAATAATACACAAGCTCATACCCAAAAAAAAAAGCATAACTTAAAAAAATAACAAAATTAATTAAAATATTAAAATAAATAAATATATAAAATATATAAAAATATATAATAAAAATAAATAAAAAATTTAAAAAAAATAATAATATATTAAAATATATAATATAAAATAAAAAAAATAAAAATAAAATACTATAGATATAATACAAACATAAGAATATATAAGAATTTGTTAATATAAAATATAAAGAAATAAATAATATAAACAAACTAACAATAACATGCACTACATACCAATACCTAATAGAAATAACATACCTAAAAAAACACCAAACTAAATACTTATAACATAAATAAATATATAAAAATAAATAAATATAAAATAATATAAGTAACAAAAATAAACAAGAAAATAAAAGTAAAAATAATATAAAAACTACAAGCAATAGATAATAAACTACACATACAATAAAAAACCCATAAAAACTCTTAAAAACCACATAAAATAAAAAATACATAAATAAAAAAGTAAATAACTATAATTACAATCAAAAAAATAATACTCAAATATAAAAAAATAAAATAAAATACTCAACCTGGGAAAAAATGCTCTAAATCGTATAACTAAAAAAAAAACAAAATAAAAAATAACATAACAATAAATAGTATAAAAAAACTAAGCACTACTAACAAACCAACACACACTATATAATATATATAAATAATAAATAAAAATACACACAACAACTAAAAAAATATATAAAGATACTACCCCCTAAATAATCGATAGTAATAAAACCAAGCATAAAATATATAATAATAGTACAAAATATAAAATAAACCACTCAGTATACCAATAAAAAACATACTCACCTTATATATATTCGGCCCATAACAATTATCAATATATATAAAAGAAATATTATAAATTTTTCTTATTGGATCAAATACGTGTCTTCAACAATAAATAACCTCACCCAAAACAAAATAAAACATAAAATAAATATCTTAATTTTTTTAAACTTTCTAAATTTTATTTAAACTATCTTTAATATATACTGGGGCGTAGTATACCTTCATACACTATTATATGCAATAATAATATCCTCTAAATCCATTCACATAATCAGTAAAAAGTAGTATTTTGGAATATCAATATAATTACATCATCAAAGCAAAGTTCAAGAACATCAAGCAAAGGTAATTTATGGTAATAAATAACAGACTATTACTTGGACACTTAATAATAACAAAAACAGAAACCGGGAAGTTATTCATTTAATGGTTTGCTCTCTTTGATTAAACAAAAAACATTTTGAATGTTAGTAAATTTTCATAGAGAAAGGTTGAGGCATTCATTGAGAGTCACATCAAAATATTTAAATCAAGAAATTTTCAAGAGTGAAGTTAAAAACAAAAGTCATCCACCAATTATCTAGGAACTTGAATTGTCGTGTTAGGAAATATCCTCATATCCTGAGGAACCTGGCAAAGTGGAAAGTATCTTAACTGCAGAGAGTTAACAAGTAAGAATTTTATAAAAAAGATAACGAAAGATTAACATTGACATTTATGTGTGGCATGTATCACAGGATATTATGATGTAGTACAAGATAGCGAATTTAAATAACAACCTTGTATACCAATAATCAAATGACTTTGTTATTTATGGTGTTAGCCTTGTTTGCACACAGAATCCTGCCAATATTGAATAAGAAGGATACTCCACCAAACTAAATTACCAAACGTATCACTCCGCTACTGCTATTTCTCGCCTCTTAACAACTATGGTATTCACGCAGATAATCAAATAGAAACAGATATATTAGCTAACATTACCGCAAAAAACAAAGCGTAACGGTTATGCTTATCAAACAATGAGTGATACTTTATTTAGAACGTCTTCCATGATAGCGCACGACAAATTACTAGACATACAAACGTCTCATGTGATTTCAAAAATCTGATCAGTGTTAAATCACAACAGGATGCACCTCTAATAAAAATATAAATTAAATTTATTAAAGAGACCAATACTAGAAATAATAATAAATAAATACAATAATATATAAAAAAAAACATAACAAAAATAAAAAAACAATAATAATATTAATAAACTCAAAATTCATGATAACTATATAAAAAATACACATATACAAATACATGGCACAAATAAAAAAATTATAAAAAAAATAAAACTACAAACTCAAAAAACAAAAATAAAATACCCAACAAACAACAAAAATAAACTAAATAAAATAATACACATAAAATACAAAACTCACCAAACATAAAAATATACATAATATACTAGCAGACCTAGTACCCTCATTAATAATAACACATGAAAAAAAAATGAAGAGTAGGGAGTCAACACATTAAAAAATAATAGGGGCACGGGTTTTGAAAAATCGTTAGAAATTTACGAAAACGCGGAAGGGTCCAATATTGGAAATTTTTTCACTACATTTACGCTTCATCCCAGAAAAAAAAACCACACCCTGACCCTAACAAGGGAATTGAATATCCTTCCTAAAACGACTAGGATCATCCCTCCAGTTAGATTTCAAAAAATATTGCAACCCTACATTATATATTAGTGATGCAGGTAAAATCCGCACTCTCAACGGAGCATCCGCACATTATTAAAGAACCGCATCGCATCCGCATCCGCGCTAATTTGCCAAACTCCGCGAGATGCTGTACCAGGAATCCATTCTGGAAGATTTGATAAAAAAAACTTATAATACACTTATAATACACTTAATTTAAAGCGTATAAGAAAAATAAAAAAGCTAAAATGTAAAGCAATTCAAAAACTGCTTGATATTTCCATATCTTAATGTTTATCAATGAGACATTCAACTCGCTGCAATAGATACATTCATGAATGATGCGAAAGAAGTATTGCTTCAAAGAACTTCTTGCTTCGTACGCCAGTTTTTATTATTCCAAAAGTAACAATCTTATTAATTTGAAAATGACATCATAATCACACTGCATAGCTATTGAAACCATTTGAAGAAACTATCCAAAAAATCAGACGCCTCTACAGCTTCTGTCTCTTATGTTAATACCATTTAATCTCAACGTAAGGAAGCATTTTGAATATCTTTAAATGAAAATATGACGGTACCTATTAAAAGAAACCCTAATAAAAGCACCTGTAACCTAAAACATACGGAGTATGAAAACGCAACTTCTGGTTCCCTGTCCAAATTCAATTGACCTATCCAAAAACATATCCCCTGCAAACTTAACTAGATTCCCGTTATAAAAGCAAGTTCAAGTTTTCTTGTAACGATATTAGAACAAGCTAAATCGTTAACTTTACTTTCTGTTGCAGTTGAAAAAACTTCAATCCGGAACAGTCTAATTTTCGCAACAAAAAAAATAAAAGGAAAAAAACCCAATCTACTGAACCAACACTTCTACAAGTACATCAAAAATACACAGAAAATTACAAATCTGGAAGAATAATCTAAACAGTCAAGGTAAAAAGTGATCCAACAGAAAAACAACCAAAAACACGCATTACTAACAATAAAGCAAAGTGAAAATAATGAATAATGAAAAAACCCTAAAAATCACCCAAGAAAAAAACGATAGAAATTCAAAAATCGCAATGAATACAATCAGCCTCCTAAGGTGGAAAGATTACCCAGCAAAACCAAAATGTTTGCCCACGCTTGAGATAAAACATATGCCCACACCAGAAAAACCACACACTTCACATCACGAACAAGCAAATACTAAATAATTACACAATCAAAATATCCAAAATGACAAAAAATGACCAAACATAAATCCCAACAGAACCCACCAATATTCACAATACAAGACAAATTCAATACACACGACCTAATACACTAGAGCCAACCGAATCTCTCTACCAAGAAAGCTCCAATATAGCACTGATTAACCCCGGAAACACACGCATTAATACAACCAAGAATGAACCAGCAAACAATGCAATATCGAAAAACTATTCCACGCAGAAAAAAAATAAATAAAATACACAATGGACGATCCAAATAACAAAGTTAAGCGAAATGCGAATGTTAACCTATCAAGCCACCAACACATGCAAAAAATAATTTACCAACGCTAAAAGCAAACTATGCAAGGAACACTAACCTTGGCCTTCCGATCACCCTCACAATATAACGTCCTGTTCCAAGGTGAGAATACATAAATTCCTAGCAAATGCTAAAAAGGCTAACCCCTCCATACCTGATGACCCAAAGAGCAAAACAGCTACTCTCAGCAGAAAAAAAGCAGAAACAAACACACGCACAGAAAAAATATCGCACCTGTCTCTCAAGCACATCCTTACCATATTTTAATTAATCAACTAACTAGTCGACCACACACACAAGCTCACTACTCCAATCCATGAAAAACTCTCTTTCAATATCAAAAGGTCAAGCAGAAGGCTTAGGGAAAAAGAGCGTCTCCAGAATGGGGATACATCTCTGAATTTAGGTCCAGAATCCACCCGCACCCTTCGGTAACGAATAACCTCACTAATATAACTAGATTCGTGAAGGATCACATAACTCACGAACCACAACTAATCACATATAAACCACAATCACAAAATAATATATTCAAAAGATGATATATTTACCTTATATATACGAACTCTAACCTACACAAACATACACATAAAATAATGAATCTAAACCATAAACCCATATAATAATAACATATACAACAACAAAAATATCAACATTTCAAAATAATACACAAAAAATACGGTGAAAATGACCACCGAAAATAAACAAATAAAGATATAAACAAATAATCACCAAATCTTAATCCAAATATAACTAAATATATATATAAAAACCAAATAACACGAGACTAATCTTCTCGTACTCAAATAATAATCTCACATCGCGGCCACTGACCTCGAAAAAAAATACAAACATACTCTGCCAGAACCTTAATTAATGACAAATTCATGCACAGTCCACTAAATACTATAAACATCAAACTTAAAATCAACTAAATAAGAAACTAAAAACCAACCTCAAACTACGAAAAACAAAAATAACACTAATATATCAAAACATATATATAAATACCTATCATACATAACAAGAACAATAACAAACAAACAAATATACGACACAGAAAATAACACAAAGATTAAAGCTACTCACGTAATATATATAACAATAATAACATACTCACCTACCGACGCCACAATACAGATATAAACCTAATAAAATATAATAAAGATTTTGCTTATAACTCTAAAAAGAGAGTACAGAAATCTTTCTTATCGATAGCTGGAGTCAAACCATTTTGAAAAAAACGGACTCAGAAATTAAGCTGATCGGATATTAACGTAAGAACAAATAGATAACTGCCTCTCCGACCATAGACATAAGCACCCAAAAAAACACACATATATATTTGAACAGTAAACATGGCTGATCTGTATATGCAAAAATGCCTGTACTACCATTCTCCAAAAGTCCATCAAAACCAGGAGCCCCGAGGCTAGTAAACCTTCATCTCGCGCGGAAGGAAACGCACCCTAAGACCGAACCGAGAGGCTCTTAAAGAAAAAAGAAAGAATCTGAAGATAAAGAAAATTGTCTAAAGAGAACGAGGACGGTCGAAGTCACACAAAGATCCTCGAAAGCGCTAAAATATTGACCATGCGCAAAATAAAAATCAAAGAGAGAATCCAAGAAGAAAGGAAATGTTGGAATGAAATTACCGATGCGGAAACGCACACAAAGTCAAACCCGACAACATTGATACAAACCTGCCCACAAGTATACCCAAATACATTAGCAACAGAATTCTTCAGATTCCCAGATCAATAGCCACCCCGTTCAAATCCCAAAATCTACACAAACCAGCTTAAACTACACAAATAATAATAATAATCAAAGAATAACAAACATTCGCAACAAACAACCAATACTAATAGCCAAGAATCTGTTGAATTTGGTCGATAAAATGAAGGTTATTGGTGAAGTGAGGCCATTAAAAGAGCAAAATAATTCGTATGTGCACCCCCTGTGAATCGTATAAACTCCACACGGCAAGCGCCCCGCCTCAAGGCTTCCAAAAAATATACATGACTCCTATTTCAGTGCGCCTAAAGCACGCACTTTCAAATTATAAGAAAACCCTTAGACCAGACAGGCAAACATTAAAATAAGAAACTCAACACATGAAATATATTACGGACCCAACCCAAGTGACGCCGAAATAATTGCGCCAAGATAACAAAACCACGAAACCAAAAGGGGTTATTTTCTTGATTCTGCGATCCACCAGAACCAGATGACCCACATCGAACAAGTCACCATATAATCGAGGGAAGAACACCTTTTACTATGAATTGCCTATAAAAGAACCTAGGAACTCGCAGGCGCCATGTGAAGATAAGAACCCGCAAGATCGAACATTTAAATTAATTCTAATAACATACCATAATATATACACTATTTCGGAAAGACACGATAGAAAAAACAGAAAAGTGACTAGCATAAAGAATCAGAAAGGTAACGTAATGGTAAAGAAAATGACCAGAGGAAAAATTAATTCAAAAGCTCTGAAAATATTATAAACAAAAAGACAGCAATAAGATAGAAAAATAAATAACGTACTCCGCGGCAGGAAAGAAAGTCACAAAGTCAACAATTAATAACTAAATCAAAGCATATCGAGATAGACAGACAAGTAGTAGCCACAGAAATAGAGAGGGAAAAGTATATAAGTACCAAATAAAAAAAACGAAAACAAAAACACCAACAAACACCAGGACCACGGAACCCACGAAGTCAGGAATCACTCGCCCAGAGAAAGGCCAAATGACGAGGACGCGCAAAGACACAACGATAATAAGCCAGAACAAGACGAACCAAAAGAGCGTACTCTAACACTTTGTAAACAAACGCTGCAAATACGAAGAGAGGCAGGCACAATAGGCAGATGATTCGTACGAACCAGCGCACCCACAAAACCATAATAAATTTAAACAAGTACTACAAATAGAAAACAAACACAACACTTTCAAAACAAATCAAGCCAGAGAAAGAAATGAATGGGAAGAATTAACAAAGAAATGGCGTACGAGCCGATCTTCTCGTAAAGATGAACACAGTCAGGACAAAAATCCACGCTGAAAACAGAGACCCAGCTATTCCCCAGAATTATTAGTATGGTAGGGGACGGACAGAATGAACTACTCACACAACCTACCAATCACACATATAGGATTTTCCGAAATTGGTAATATCGACGATTCGAGTTACTTCGAGATAACAGGGTTAATGTAACGCACTAGTGTTTAACGCAGCAAGAAGTTTGAATGCCGAAGCGGAAAGTAAAAATATACCGGCAGCGTATGACAACAAAATGAAGAGATTGACGGACAAAACTTTATTACTAAGAGAGTTCCCACTAGCAGAACGTCGAAATGTTGCGAACAACCCCAAAAATATACATTCGATTAATGGAGAGAGCGAACACTGCAGTTATGGCCAGAACGTAGATGTAACCGACCTCAAATATTGGACAAATACAGAAGGGCATATACCCCCGTTCCAAAACCCAAACAACCGCAAACTGGGAAGAGACTGTAGTCATGGGTCCTCGATGTAATAAGAAGGACAGTGAAACACCCAGAAAAGGAAGACTGTTGCTTCCCAAATCGTGAGGAAGGTTGATGAGGATTCTAATTTAGAGGATGAAATCGATTTAGGAATAGCGAAAAACGCCGACCCTGAGAGGATCAAATCAATTAGTGAAGGAGCGAGCAGGTGGAAGTTAGAAAACACCAAACCTACTTTCAGAATAATAAACAACCTCAACAAGCCAGTACCATGAGTGTGAACCAGTTAATCAAAACACCATCAACCGGAGATTTTAACAAAACGAAAAAAAATTTAACACTGTAATATTGGAAAATTTCTTGATGTGATTAATGATATGAATTCAAATTTTAAAAACCCATATTAGTATATTTAACAATTGTGAAAAAAAAAATATATGAAACAAGAGATAACCAAAGAAAAGCGAAAATAACCCCTACCGCCTATCAAAGATGTGCCAGTTCGAAAAAACCGATAATTTAAGATACCACCAATAGATGATCAATCCCCATAAGACATTGCTCGACATTGTTAAAACGAAAGACCAGATAATACTCCAAGTGAAACAAGATCTCAAATATAAGTGACAGACAGAAAAAATGATAACACCTCCTAAAAGAATCCGAAATAGCCTTGCGTAACCCAATACTAACCAAGAACTAAATAAACATGTTATGACTGACTCCAAAACTACAGTATATAACACAGGCATCGAAAAAGGGAAACAATAGATACCAGGAGTGATTCTAAAACAGAAATACAAATAATATTTTATAACCGATAAAAAGAAGACACCACAACCCATACAGAAGTTTGGAGATCTGTCAAGAAAAGAAACAGAGCCCGCACGTCTATTAAAATTAACTTTAAAATGAAAAACATGCTTTACCAAAAGAAAATATAATTGAGAACCACAACCCAATTAAAGAGAAAAGCACACCCACACTGCGCTCGTAGTGGTGCCAAAAGAGTACCGGAATAAAGTACTAAGTGTGGCGCATGACGAAGTGTTTTGAAGAAAAACACACCAGAAAAAGGAGACCCGAATATAAGAAGACACATTGAGGGTAATCTAAAATCATATGAATATGGAAGCAATCGATTCTCTCCTACCAAAAACTGTAAAAAAAAAATACCTGATACTATACACTCGCGAATAATATACCTAAGAACAGACAAACAAATAGCATCAATAAAAACAAATAAGGAGCCAATAAAAATAAGAAGTATTACAAAACCAGTGTCGCTGATAAACACCATAGACCAATAACAAAAAGAACCTATTTAACCGAAGGCAAACCAATTACTCAATTGAAATTTAATCTGTCTAGAAGGTACCACCATTCTCTACAAAGCGGCCATAACGATAAATAACCTTGTATAAGGACAAAATCGCCGCTAAGACCCCAGCACCGTCCCACCAAGATACCAACTCCGAAGCTATCTCCACTCAACACGCCATATAATAACTATTATAAAAATACCTTAATAAAAATAATACTAAAACTAAATAATACAACAACAATAAAATAAATAAAAATAAATAAAAATAAAAAATATAAATATAACATAACATATAATAAACAAATAAATAACAATAAAATATATATATATAGTAAATATATATTATATATATATGATATCATATACTATATATAATATATATATATATAAGGAATTTTAAGTGATAATGGGCGCCAATTCCCCTCCAATCTGATGAGGGACGTGACGAAGATGTTGAACGTTAAGCAAATGTTCTCTAGTGTTTACCATTCCATGAGCCAAGGATTGACCGAAAAGTTTAACGATACGCTTAAAACTACTGTTAAAAAGAATGTGCAAGTGAGCAGGTTGAGAAAGTGGCACAAAACATCGATCCTTTGTTGTTTGCATATAGGGAGGCCCCACAGTCGAACTGTTGTATGGACGCTCTGTGAGGGGTCCAATGCAAATCCTCCACGAAATCTGGGCAGGAGATATAAACCCAGAATAGGCAAGATCAACGTATTAGTACGTGTTTGATTTGCAGGAGAGATTAAATGATACATAAAGATCGCACGGGAAAACTTAGCAAGGGCTCTGATTACTCAGAGAAAGAATTATGATAAGAGCGCAAGAAGCAGAAAACTGAAGTCGGGTGATAAAGCACTTGTATTGATTTCAACCTCCAACAACAAGATGTTAATGAGATGGGGAGGGCCATACGAGGTCATCGAGCCTTATGGCAAAGACAACTATAAGATCATGGTAGGAGATGTAGTCAAGACCTACCATATCAATCTGCTGAAGAAGTATATAACAAGGGATGAAAGAATTGTAGAAGAAGAAGAAGAAGAAGAAGGAAACGATCGTCCGGAACAAGAGTGCCTCCGGTCACTTCCATCCGAGCCACACGCAAGTGATATCTAGAAAAGAGGAAAATGAAGAAAGCAATTACTTATCTCGCTTCTTAGATCGCACCAAAACATAAACCTGCGAATACAGAGACAGAATAATATAAGAAGGATCTAGCTTAAACCAATCAAGTGCGAGAAAATATCGAAACATACAAAAAGAAACCAAGAGAACAGATATTTGAGTGAAGCATTATTAAGGAACGAGCGACCAACCATTGAGAAAAAACAAAATATCCCCCGACATCTAACAACCGAGCCCCACCCTGCCACCATGAGACTTACAACGCTCAGGAAACAAATATATAAAATAAAGATAACCAACTAAAACCCATAAAGGATTAAAACACCATATACACCCAACCAAACCCTACACCCTCCCATATACCACCCACACCGAATTGAAAAGAGAGATCGAAAAGATGATTAGCATGGGGGTGATAGTAAAATTGACTTCGCCTTATTCCACCCCTGTGGTGGTAGTGCAGAAAAAGGACGGAACAAAGAGGGTTTGCTCCGATTACCGCGCCTTGAACCGGGTCACTGTGTTTGACCCCGAGCCGATGATGAAGACTCAAACTTTATTCACTAAATTTGCCAATGATAGATTTTTCTCCAAAGTCGATCCCTCGAAGGGGGATTGGCAGATTCAGATTAAGCCAGAATACACATACAAGACGGGATTCTCCACCGAGGATGGGCACTATCACTACCTCAAGCTGCCTTTCGGTATGGTGAATGCCGGTGACACTCTTGTACGGGCCATGAGGAGAATTCTCGATGGCATTAATGATGTGGATTTTTACATCGACGACATCATTATTCACTCTCAGACCTGGCGTAGTCATTTGGAATCGATAATGAACGTTCTGTCAAAACTTAAAGAAGAGGGCGATCACCTCCTATAAAACATTCAAGAAAAAGCAATATGGAATATATGCTAATCTCCACTAGAAAACCATAGTCAACGATTAATTAAGAAAAACCTAAAACAAGGCAAAAACCAATACCCCTAGGGCAAAACCAAGAAGACAAAAAGGACATATGCCCAAGATAAGAAACAAACCCACGATAGAAGCGAATGATAAAGGACGAAAAAACGATCCAATCCTAGGAATGAAGAGAGCAACGATCAACGATCTTAAATATCTCACAGGTGACAGGAAATGACTACCAGAGACTCTCGTCTCCAACATTATAAAACGGTCGCACCAACCAACACCTCTATACTGATCCATATAGACCACAAAAAGGAGAGCAGCCAACACCCACCAAGCTCACAATATACCGAGAGCGAAAACAAGCACCGGCAAAACTAACACGCGAAACCGCGCGATCTAATGAGAAGTTTAAAAAGGAAGCACGATGCAAAATCCATATTAAAAAGAACAAGACCCTCTTTTAGAACAAGACTTTAACCCAACTCTTAACAACAGTTATGATGAGACCTCCGCACATCTCGAATAGAAAAAAACCAAAGTACAAATCCTCAATTTAACAGGAAGAAAAAGAAATGGTATACTCAACATCCACCCACTATTCAATCCCTACATAAGGAATAAGCTAAACTACCAACTATTTACCACCCACCCAAACGTCAGCAGAACCAACAGTTACAAGCAACTCAATAGAAGAAAGCCAACACGCGCACATACCGCTTCAATCACTCGACAAGTATACAAGCCAAAAGTACGACAACAACATAAACTACCCCTAATCAACGGAAAGAAAAATTCGTAAAAATACTTCAGAGTAACAAACGAACAAACATCGACAACTTTGACGCCTATAGAAATAAGAAAGCGCAATAAAAATCCGAAAGACCAACACGTAATCATAGCAGAAGGTCGCCAAAATACTCCTACACCAAAACGCTTGACCGATTTATCTGCCTCCGGAATAAACACTATTAAGCCCAGGAAAGGACCAAAATGTGATTGCAGATTACCTGAGAGTCAGCAATCATATTGAGTCCTGAGAATCGTACGGAACACCATCGAGGAGTCATACCAAAGACACGAAAGAACGAAGAGAAAATACACGCAAACCCGCAATCAAACCCTACGAGCACTTGTATACTAAGCAACCCGAACGCATTAAATTAAACCTAATAATATGCAATCAACCTCGAAGGAGAGCAAAAAAAAACGATCAATGTAAAATGTATCACCCAAAACATGCTACATCAAACGAGAAATTCAGTTGCCCATTCATCAAGTCATTTATCCACATTGACAATGTTTGTATTACCTCACCTCAAAAAGTAAAGACATGGTGTATGATAAATAGACAATGCACATCAGGAACAAGTAACAATAAAATATAAGAATATAATAAGTAATAATATACTATTATATATATATAATATTATATTATATATATAAAAAATATATATAATAATAAATATAATATAAATATAATATATCATATATGAATATAATATAATAATTTTATATAAATAAATAAATATAATTCAAATAAAAATATAATAATATAATAATAATAAAATATATATAAATAAATTATATAATATATATATAAAGAGAAAATAAAAAAAATATATAATAAAAATAATTATTATATATCATAAAATAAGTATTAAAAATAATAATAAATAGAAAAATACAACCTCACCTCACTATAATACATACACACAAAAAAATAATCAAATATAAAACATCACATATAAAATACAAAACACTCAAATAACTTATACTAACTCATAAAATACTATATATACTACTATTCTACTATACAAAATACTATAATAACTAAACAATAATAATAATAACCAAAATACCAATGGTACCCAAATAAAAATACAACCATTAAAAAAAAAAAATCTCTACTCTGAAAAGACTCACAATATTAATAATATAATAACACACACATAAAACTAAAAAAAAATAGCATAAAAAACCCAAAAACAAAACTACGCCCAAAATAATATATAATATATATAATAAATAAATACATAATATAATATATAAAGCTAAAAAGTAATTTCTACTAATAAAAACACATAAGACCACGGACAAAAGGGTGTAGAAAATATTTTATGCTTGCTAATAACACACGCATAGGATAACCGTTCCCACCATATGTACCATATGCTTCTCAATAATTCTCTCATATATTATACTATATTTATTATTATTAAATACTCTCTCATGTCCTTCCACTTATTTTATTTGTATAATATTCCATATTTTATACATATTAATTATTATATAATTATATATATTATATAATATATATATTTAATATCATTACACGTTCCTCAGAACGAAGGACAAAAACACATAAAATAACCATAAATAAACACTAAAATAATATATTACACAAAAAAAAAACACAAAAAAAAACCCTAATAAATAAAAATAATACTAAACGATAATACAAACATTTAATAACTTATAAAAACCACCATTCAAATATTTATAATAATCAAAACAAAAAAACAAGAAAAAAAATTAACTTTAATAAAAAAAAATATATAAAATAAAAAAAAATAACCAATAGATAAAATATAAATAAATATATCAACAATATTAGAGACACTATATATATAAAACACCAAAAAAAAAATACCCCTACTCAACAGTAACAAATAAAAAAAATACAATAGATAATAATAAATCAATACCCCACTAAAAAAAAAAAACTAATAAACAAAAATAAATAAAAAACTATAAAAAACTAACAAATAATAATAATACAATACCTTATATAATATAACAGAAAGCACAAACTAAAAACTAATACTACTATAAGCAAAACATATCAAAAGTAAAAAAGAAAAAAAAAAGGAAGAGGCACTCACATATTTATTAAAAACAAACCATTTATTAAAACAAAACAAAAAACTAAATACATAAACATATATATAATACTAATAACACAAAATAATACAAAATACACGTATATCAATAACATACTAATATATAAATTAACTATATATATATATATATATATAAACGATACAAATATAAAAAAAAAACACAAAAACATAATAAATTTATCAAAACCCCAATATAAAATATATAACTAAAAATCTCTCCAATTTGTCTCTAATAGTAAAACTAATAGTAAAACTAATAACAACAAAAAAAAATAAAAACCATAAATATACTCACCTTGAATCAGAGATTTTAATCCATCTTAGTTAAAATGTCAGTGATTAATTATGTTTTAAATAAATCCCATTTGAAAACTTAGTATTTAAGTAAAGATTTATCTATATATTTTGTAATTAGTTACTTGTGTGTAATACCTATAATAACCACCACTAGAAAAATTCTTGAATAAAGTTTCAATATAAATCATAAAACCAGATACTGAGAAGTACCAGTATCTTTTTTGTTGATATATCATTCTATACCCTTGGATAATTACAAATAAAGCTATCCCTTTAAATAATTCTCATAATTATAAATAATATATCTAAATTTTGTAAATAAATCTATGTGACTGCTTTTCACAGTCCTATTTTCTATATTACATATTCTTCCACAAAGTGACTTCACATTCCACCTACACCCAACGAATAAACAGCCACTAGGTCCCGATTGAATCTGACAGTTGGAAAAGCTTAATGTCTTCTCCATAGTGTTGTTGACACTTCAATTAACTTTCAAAAAGGTGTCTTCATGATACTCTTCTCAGGTACTAAATTTTCCTTTATCTCAACAATTTTAAAAATAATTTTAAATCTCTTCAAATTAACTTGTTAAGGTACCAAACAACCGTGGTCTTGTAATCTTTGGTCCTAATCAAAAATTATCGTCTAAATACAACGTTTACACCGGGAAATGCCTTTGTGAAGTAATTAATAGTTAAAAAATTATAACAATAAAAAAAATTGAGCTCGAATTTTTAAATCCCATTGGTAATTGTCTAAAAGAAAAAATTGCCGAAATTCAAAACTAAATAAGTTAAAAAATTAATGTTTGATCGGGCTTTCTGCCAAAAGGCATAAAAATAGTTTAACCGCGTTCGTGGGAACGTCAAGGGGCTTACTTATAAACCTTTGTTCCCATGGAAGCCCACTAAAAATTAAATATTATTTATATTTTTATAGCAAAAAATTTAACAAAATCATTTTTTTTCGCCCAACAGAATTAAGTTTCTAAAAATTTCCACACCACCGATCGTACCCCTTCCCCCAACTTTTTTTCCCAAACGCCCGCTGATGGGAAAACTTCCATTGCGATGTGCCCTCTTTTAAAACTTCGCTTTTACTTTAAAATTTATTAGGCTCCCTCTTATGTTTGTTTCGGAATAAGTTTATGAGGGGGGATACGGGACCGAAGGTTTCATTTTTATTGGAAACTAGGCTTATATTGTTTGTATAAGGAAAGAGTGGAAAGGCTTAAATGTTCCTCAAGAATAAAAAGGCAAGGTCTGGATGCCGGGTCCTTCTCCCCCTTTCTCGTTGCCAGGGGATCCAAGTATTTTCCCCCCCCATTTTTGCAACTTAAGTTTCTGGACTTTCTGGCATGCCCCCTTACTTACACTTCTCTGGGAACCAAATTCATCCCAGCTTTAAAGCTGGCTTCTTCCCGAAACCTATAAAAAAAATTTTCCTGAAAATTTACGCATTTATAAAAATAAAATGGGTTTTTAAATTCCAAAACTTAAACAGATTTATTAAACTAATAGGTATATCACTAAAAAAAAGGTTCATTTATGAAGCTACCAGAGAAGAAAAATTTGAGAGAGAGTATTGAATTAAAAAAAGCCCCTTATCTCTTACAAAATTGTATTATCAACCCACAAAATTTATTACATTTCCTTGCTCTGGAAAAGTAATTAAGGACTTTTGTCTCAAAATTAATATTAAACGAAAAATTTTTTTAAAAAACGCATTACCCTTAATATGCAAATTGGGGCCAATTTTTTTAGTGTTAAAAAATTTTCTACATTTTTTCCATAAGTTCTCTTTTAAAACCAAAAAAATCAATTGTAAACAATTCGCGTTGGAGTATAACGTCCAATACGGTATTTTATTGGCTTTGCTTTAATTGGGACCCAATAATCGATTTATATTTATTTATCTCCATCATAGGGGAGTAAATTGGATTCTTTCAACTACCACTAATTCTAAAATAAGCTTTCTTTGAATATTTTAATCCAAAATAAGGTATAAAAAAAGTTTTATAATCTCTTAACAGTTTAATACAAGAAACATTTATTATTTATGACCGGACTTCTCCTGTGGGAGCAAATTTTTCCGTCGTTTAACATATTTTCTTGTTGTATTCGGTAACAAGGCAAACGTGGGTTGACCGTATGGGTAAACCATCGATACTCTCATTCCAACTATTTCGGATTTACTCAGGAGCCTCGTTGTAAAGGAGGATTAAACCTTTTCCCTTGTACCCATTGCCCATAGAAGCCCGCTTTTGGCCCGGTTAACTTCTTAAAAATACCTCAAAGCTTACCTCCCTTATTTATTATATTATTACCCGATTTAGAAATTTACCCCAAACATTACCTTATATTGGGTGGTACATAGTGAAACAGCCGCTTAATTAAACGTAGACAAGAATAGTATTTACAGTTCCAATGTGCTATAGCAGAATACCTATAATTAAAAATACGGATAAATTTTCATTCTAAAATATTTCCCAACCTCCCCCCTAACCTCTGTTTTCGAGGGGGATCTGAGCGTTCCCGCCTTCTTTGGGGATGTGAAACTTCTGGGGACTTGCTGACTTTCTCCAATTTGGCGGGAGAAATTTAACCAAAAGAGTTTACATGGGGAACCCACAAAATTCCGAATGAACAAGGTGGTAAACTCCTATGGGAAAAATCTGGAGGTGGTTTAACATAAAACTCGCCTAGCAACTTTCCGCATTTACAGTTGTTTGCCTTGGTTACCGATCTTTCTTAGGAGCATTTCTTCTATTTTGGGAAAAAGGACGGGTTGTTCTTTCTTGTTTCGAGGTTCGGTTTGGGGCAGCCAGCCTTCACTTCAGCTGCCCGGCGACTTGGTGAGGAGGACTGAGGAAGCCCTTCCATTCTCCCGAAAAAAAAACTTCTTTGTTTGGAACTTTAGGGCCTCTTCTGGGGAAAAAACTGGGGAAATTGTTGTTGTTTGTTGTTTGTTATTTGTTATTTGTCCATATGATCCTCTCTCGTGTGTTGGGAAATGTTCTCTTTGAAGATGATTTACCGCCCCCAATATTCTTCTCCCCCTTCCTCTCGTGGGGTTTCCTTAGTCGTTCCATTAAAGTTCTTATATAAGTTATCTGGCTAACTTTTGTTAATTTTTTCAAAGGAAACTTGCCTATTCGTCTGGCCCAGGGAGTCATAAACTCTGTATGCGAAGGAATGGGGGAAGCTCGTTAATAACCAATCATTGAAAAAAGCGAAGCCACTGTTTTCCGCAAAAAAGGCAGGATCAAAATCCTTTTTTTCTTCCCATTGAACATCACGGGACTCGTTCAAAATAAAACGTTGGAAGGGAGTTCCTTCTTTTCTTCCTTTTTGAAAATCTCACTAATGATTGGACTTTCTCAAATTTGGTGGCGTTAAAGGCTTCCTCGGATTCGGAAGGGCAATTAAAACTTTTTTGGAAAAGCCAAAATTCTCCCCCAATGGAAAAATTTGATGTGCTACAATAATCATGGGGGGAGACGGAAGCCAAATATTCTTAAACGCCGTTTCTGATCACCCACTCCCATTAAAGTTTTGGAAAAACGGTTATCGTTGTTGTGTAACCAAAGTTTTTCATTTTTCATATTTACGGGGCCAAATCTAACTTGGAAAATGGCCGCCAATCGGCCCAGACTGGTCTTTGGGGAGGGTCCCCCCCCAACAGGGGGGAGATTGTTGGGGGGTAAACAGTTTTCTTTGCTCGTAAGCGGTTTATGAAAGGTCCTGACTTCCTTTCCCCATCGGGTTCGGCATTTCTCTCCCGGAATGGGAGATTTTTGGGGAAAGAAGGGAGACCGTTTCCGAAGTTCTTGCAGATGCTTTTGTTGTAGAAATTGAACTTTCTACCCTTCCCGGTCTTTTAAAAAACCGGAGAATTCTTTTATGGGCAGGCCATGTTTTAATTTCTTTTCTTCTGCCCTTTTCTTTTTTTTTTTTTTTTTTTTTTCCGGTTGGATATTATTTTGGAAAAAAATGTGGAAGCTCTTTTTCCCACAAAGACTAAGCGGGACTTTTAAAAAATAAACGGGGGATTTCTTCACGCTAAATCGTTTATGTAATTAAAAGTTTGATGAGAGGGCTATGTTTACCAACCGCAACTTAAGACTTTATTTTGTTTACCAAAAAAAATTTCAAAACGTAATTATTGAGGTCACTTCCACTTAGCACTATATTGTTTATGGCCACTTTTCACATGGACAATTTCCACCACTTTTTTTTTTCTTTTGTTATTATTAATTATTTCTGGCCCTTTTTATCCAAAAGGTCGTAAGGGGACTGATGTCACTTCCCGGGTCCACCAAACTATGGAACAAAGAATGGATCTTTATAATGATTTATTGGCCCCTATTCAAGAAAGATCAACTTTGATATAGCAAAATAAAAAATAAAAATAGTTTTGGGAAATAGTGGAAAACGTTTCTTTATTTATTCTTATTAATTTTATGGTCTTAATGGATCTTATTACATGAAAACCCCACATTAAAGGATAATTTCCCACAGGTCAATTTTTTTAATTGTTTTTAAATTTACTTTCAATTTAATTACCATTACAATATCAATTTTATGACCGAGAGGAAGCGTCAAGGGGATGTTTCGCTCCCGATTCCTTCGATTTTGTCCCTAACTGAACTCTATGCCCATTTTGGCACCCCAGGCGGTTTTGGGAGGGCAGTGAGGGCAAAACTCTCCGGTGCCTGGACACTATTACCAAAATAAAAAGGGAAAGAAACATTTATTCGGCAACAGGGGAAACTTTTGTTACAAGCTTTTCTTCCCAAACTTGTTGTACCAGGAAAAATCTTGTAGCCCACTTACAATTATATCCCTTTATAAAAATTTATTTTTACAATGTAACGGAGTAAAAATATATTTAATATTACTATATATATATATATATAATATATATATTATAATATAATATAATAATATATATATACTTACCTGAGGAAAGGAGGTGTGAGTGAGTTTCAGTTCCCGACACTACGAACAGTTTACGGCAATTATATATATACAGCTCTCTCTCAATGAACGCTATAAATATATATATTTAAATATATATTATATATTTATGATTGGAAACTAAAGAAGTACCCGCATGATATCCTTCTAAAAAATTTAAGAATAGGTAACAAGGGGGAAACTAATCACATTTATTATCAATCATCCTTAATCTAAAAATTTGTTTTATGGGAAAAAAATGATATTTTTAAGAAAGCATGAGATCGATAAGTACAAAAAAAAATTTAATAACATGTAATGGGGATTCAAAAGCGTATGAATTTGCCATGAAAAAAAAAAAAAAGGATTTTGTGTGGTGCGTTTTAAAACTAAAAAAGGAAAACCCTAGTAAACCCTAAGATTGGCAAAGAGTCGGGTTCCTCTCGGCCATTCGCTGGGACGACGTAGGGGACTTTCCGTCCCCCCCTCTGGTCCCCACCGTTCGGCCCGAAGCGCCCCCCCTAAAAAAAAAGATAAAAAAAAAATTATTACGGAATCTAAGTCTTTAAAAAATAGTTATAGGCATATAGAAAAATTCCTTTTTTTTTTCCTACCAACAATTAAATACTCAGAATTTTCATATTTATATGTTTATTAGGTTTCTTTGTACCTATTCTTAGTTTTGAAGATAAAGATAATTAAAAAAAATTTAAATAATAAAAAAAAAAATTCATTTCTTCACCAGTTAGGCATCATGGACGGAATTTCCCATTATATGTATTTAGTTTCTTGTACCTATCTTAGTTTTAGAGATATCAAGCGGGTACTTTTTTTTTTTTTGAATATTATATATATAATATTATGAAATATATATTATAATATATATATATATATATTATATATATATATATATAATATATTTATTATATATATATATAATAATAATAAATATAATATTTATATAATATATATTTAATATATTATTCTATATTAAATAATAATATAATAATATATATTATATATATATATAAAATATAATATTATATATATATATATTTAATATATTATATTATATATTAATATATATAATATAATATATATATATATTATATAAATATATATATATATATAATATATATAATATTAATATAAATATTATATATATATTATTATATTATATATATATATATAATGAATATATATAAGTAATAATATATATATATAATATATTATATATATATTTAATATATATAATTATATATATATATATATTATATTTATTATATATATATTATATATATATATAATATTATATATATAATATATATATATATATATATTTTAATATTATATATATATTTATATATATAAATATATAATATATATATATAATTATATATATATATATTATTAAATATATTATATTATATATTGTTAATAATTTTTAGAGGGATAAAGGCATTTTTTCTTTAGCTTTTTTAAGGTCTAGGCATTTGCATTGCGTCCAAAACTTTTTTGAGGCAGGGGGGGAAATCCGGGCCACTGGATATATAAATAATTTATATTATCTTGCATTACTATGTTATACATATTTGTTATATAGTTATATGACTTATTATTATATATATGTATATTCTAAATATAAACATATATAATAATATATTTTTATAAATATTATATTAGATAATATTTATTTATTATATTAAGATATATATTATAACGCATATAATATTATATAAATTATATAGAATTATAATATGTAATACGTCCTTCTTCACATCTAAGAGTGATGTTATTATATTTTTATGAAAAATTTTCAGTGAGAGTAAATCATTTTCTATCCCATGTCCTATTACCTGCTTGTCCAGTCTCTGACTTATCAACACTGATTTTAAATCTTTTTGATTTATTATTCTGATTATTTAATATCGCCTCTTATATTCATGAGTTATAATGCTTATATTTATTTTATTATTTAATTTAAGTTAATTTTGATGAATTGTTAAAGAAAGTAAAAGGATTTGGATCCGGAAATTTTAATGGTTTATTATTATTATTATTTATGGAAAAATTTCAAAATCATTCTTTGATTCTATGGGGGAAGCCTTACATTTAATTTTCCAAGGGTTGTAAAGATTTATTTTCTGAACATTGTAAGTTACTTTCCAAAAATAATGTTTGAAAAAATAATTTTAAAACGGGAATAGAAAGGAATTATTTAACAAATTGATTTCTTGACTTAATTTCGGTCTCTACTTTAAGGAACATCTCACTCTCCTTCGTAAGAGGAATAAGTAAAAATAGATTTAAATTTAAATTAGAATTTAAATTAATAAATATTATATTAAAATATAGAATTAATAACTATTCAAAATAATTAAATACATAATTAATGTTTAAAAATACAAAACATTTCTAAAATCTAAAAAACAAAACTATTTCTTGGGGGGAAAAAATTTACATTCATAAATTGGGTTTGAATTATTTGCGGAATTTTCAAAAAGGAAAGTGAAGAGTCTTGCTAAAGAACATCATCCGTCGTTCAACACCAAACTAGTATAAATAACTTATTCTGCCTTGCATAAAGGAATACTGCCTCTTTCACCCCTTGGAGGTCTTCCAAGTAAGCACCATTGATTTGATTAGGTTTAGTCCGTGCCTAAAATGTCTTGCGGGAAATTCGTTTGCTTTAACTTTTTCTAACACCCTCTTGGACTCTTTTTTTCCATTTGGACCCTGTTCATTTGGTCCTTCTATTATGCTCTTTATATATATAACAAGGTAATTGTGCTTCGGAAAAGGTTAAATCATTGAGTTCCCAATATCTTTTAATAATTACGTTTTCCATAGGGCCACCCGGAGATGCATTTTTTTTAAAAAGATATGTGTGGAAATTTCAATTCCAAGATTGTTTTGGTCGTTAACCACTTTCTTTCCAGTTCTGTATATTTATTCTTTTGAATTCTTTGTCTTCTATGACTGTATTTAATTTTCTTCTTTTATGATTATTTATGTGTTTTTGTAAACCTTTTTATAATTTAACTTGTTTGGACCTTGATTCAATTATTGTTTATTTCCATTTTGCTTTTCTCTTTGTTAAAACAAGGTTTTCTTTGCACTTTTGAGTGGTAATCCAAAATATATATATATTATATTATTATAATATATATTATATAATTATATTATATATATTTATATTAATATATTTAATAATATATAGTTAATTATATATATTATATATATATATATATAATTATAATATATTATATATATATAAAATTTAATATATATATTTATATATTTTATATATATATATATTATTATAATATATTATAAATTATATATATATATATAATATATTATTATATATATAGTATATAATATATATAATATATTATATAATATATATATATTAAATAATGTAATAATAAATGTATTTATACCAAAATTTATTTTTTTATTCCCAAATGGATTTATAACTGGGACTTAACTTTCCTTGTCGGTTATTTACCCTGAAATATCAGATTTGAATTTTACCCAATTTCATTTTTTTAAAATTATATTAAAAGTTACTTTACCGTTATTAAGTTGTTACTTAACAGAGATATAATGATATTCTTTTTCATTAAAGATGACTTCCTTTCAACAATCTTTCATTCCCCACATCTACGGACAACCCGTTCATTCTTAAAAATTCTAAATTTTTAATTTCTTTGTGATTAATAATAACAATATATAATATATATATTATATATATATAATATATATATATATATATATTTATATATATATATATATATATATATATTAATAAATTAATATATATATATATATATATAGTAATTATATTATTATAAATTATATATATAATATATATATATATATATATATATATAATATATATAATATATTAATATATATAATATAATATATATTATATAATAATATATATATAATATATAATATATTATATATTAATATATAAATATTATATTATATATATATATAAATAATATATATATATATATGCAAGATTAATTCGAGTCTTTTTTTCATGAAATAATCGTAATCTCTCGCCGGAGGGGCGAGTGTTTCGAATCTTTAAGGTTCTTTTGGGCTACATTTGAGCGGGACACCAAAAATTTCCGCCAATGCTCTCTTTGTAAAAAACAAAGGGTCTTGGGCACTTGAAGTGGGTATCAAAATATATTATATATATATTATATATATAATATATATATATATATATAATATTAATTATATAATATTATATTTATATAATATATATATTATATATATTATATTTTTATAATATATATATTTACATATTATATATATATATTATATAATATAATATATTATATATTAATATATATATATAATATATATATATATATTAAAAATACGTTTTCATACCGCAGTATTTATACATACCAATAATTTATATATCTTTAATATATAATTCTTCTTTTTTATATATATATTTAGTATCTATATAAAAATTTCACAAATATATATATTATATTATATATATAATATATACCGTATATATATATAATATATATATAATATTTAATATATATTATTATTATTATATATAATATATATTATATATATATACATATATATATATAATTAATATATATATATATATTTAATATATATATTACCTATATATATATATATGTGTCAACATGAAAATTTTCTTTTTTTTATTCCAATGGGATAACCTGTGACCAAAAAACTTCGACAGGTACTCCTGACCCTTTAATATAACATTTTGATTTTACCAATTTCATTTTTTAAAAATATATTTAAAAGTTATCTTTAGTTAGTAAATAAAACAACCCAGTTGGATATATTAAACAGAAGATACAGAAAGCGAATATTTAAGGTTTTCCTAGAACAGCTCCAAAATTTCAAAATTTGTTTCTTCTTTACTCTAATTATACTTAATACACTTCAATTTCCAATATTTGATAATTATATAATTATATAATTATAATATATATATATATTATAATTATATATTATTATATATATATATATATTATATATAATATATATATTTATATATATTATAAATATAAAAATATATATATATATATATATATAAATATATATAATATATTATATATAATATAATTATATATATTATATATATTATTATATTATATATTATATACCATAATATATATATATATATTATTATATTATATATATATATTTGGAAGGTTAAATCGAGGGGGGGGGGGGTCTTTTTTCATTTGGGAAAATATCCGTAAATCTTCCTCTCGGTAATGGATTAATTGTTCGAATCTTTAGTCTGGCTTACCATTTGAGCGACACCCCAAAAATCGCCCAATAGGGAAAAAAATTTATGGTATATTTAATTTTGGCAGGTTTTTAGGGGCATAAGTTAATTAACCACTTAATCTTTTAAATAAACCCCACGCATCACTAAAAACCATAGCAACGCCATTTTTAACCAACAGGAAAACCAAACACTATTTAAACTTCCAATTTCTCACTCTCTTCCATGGTTTCTAGGCCCATAAAAAATTCGCTCCATTTGGATGTGAAACTTAAGGTTCTTACGGTGGCTAGAATTATTAAAAATGTGTTGAGGCTAAAAAAAGGGACTTGCTATTTAAAGGGCCTGGGATAAATTTTTGTATGATTAATCCACCTTTTGGTTTTGGAAACCCTACCTTCCGGGGGATAATGGAAGCCTTTCCAAAATTCGTGGGAAAAAAAGAAATTAGGGTGGCAGACGAATAGATATATATATTAATTATTTATATATATATATATTATTATAATATATATAATATATATATATATAATATTAATATATATATATATATATTATATTATTATAATATATATTATATTAATATATTATTTATATATATATTATATTATTATTTATATAATATATTACATAATATATAATATATTATATAGATAATATATAATATTATATATATTATAATATTTATATATTATATATATAATATATATATATATATTATATATTATAATATATATATATTAATATATATATATATTTTTAATAATATTAATATATAATAATATATAATATATAATATATTATATTATAATAATTATATATATAATATTATATATATATATATATATAATATATATATTTATATATATAAATTATATAACCATTTATATATATAATATTAATATATATATATAATATATATATATATATATTATAATATTATAATATATATATAAATATATATAATATATATATTATTATATTTATTTATATATATATATATTATTATATAATATATTATATTATATATATAATATATTATTATTATATATAATATTATATATAATATATATATATTTATATATTATATTATAATATATATATATATTATATATATATAATTATTGTATATATATAACCGGTTACTATAATTACTATATTCTCTACTACCTTAACTGTATAGATCCGACTAATTTTTTAAATTATACATTATATATTATTATTTATAATTATATTATATAATTATATTATATATAAAAAATATAATTATATAAAAAAATATATTATTTATATAAAATTATATATATATGATATAGCTTACGCACTACACATACCTCATATTAATATCGCTATATTATATATATTATATATATATATATATACTATTATAATATAATATTATAATATATATATAATATATATTAATATATTATGGTATATTAGTTTCTTAATTCCAAAAATTCTAAAACAATCCTTACATCCAAATTAATTCTGTTCATGATGTGGGCATGGATTACCGGAAATTTCAAGGGTTTCACACACAACATACATTAACCATTACATTAAATACATTTACTTAACCATACATACATACCATTTTTTATATTTCCATATTACTGATCTACCATGAAACATAACATACCAATACATAACAAAAAACATACATACATTTTAAAATACATGGGGGCATTACATTTAACATAAACATAACATACCATACATAACATTACATACATACAAACAATACAATACATACATAAACATTAAAAACCATACCATTAACATTTACATACATACTACATACTACAATTACATAAAAATTTAACATTTAAACATACATAACATACATACATACATATGTACATTACATTACATACATACATACATTAAACATACCATACTATACATAATATAAATAATATATATATATATATTATTATTAAATAATATAATAATTATGATAATATATATATTAATAATTATATATATTTTTATATATATATATATATATTATTATATTATAATAATTATATATATTAACCATTTTTCAGACATGTTTATAAGTGAAATCTGCCTTTACTCTTATATGTATTTGTCAAGTTTTAATTTGAGGGACTAAATCCAAATAACCCCGAGGATTTGATGATTAATTCCAAAAACAAGTTCTAAATTAACGTTTATTAAAATGGGTTCTGAAAATCGGATTGGAAAATGGATTGGGCGGATGCTTAAATATTGAACTCATACGGATTGGGGACCACTGAAAACCAATTTTTCATTGGGCATTTTATTCGGGTCATAACCACAGGGAGAGCTTAAGTTGTGCAATGATACTGATTCAGAGGTAAGAGTTTTACTTCTTGCTCAATTCCTCAAATCATTGTTTTACTGTCTATATTTTAGATTATGAACCAACGAGATTCTTCTTAACTTTCGTGGCATTTCAAAGCCATATTGTTACAATGTAAATCTAAATGTGCAATTATCAATGTCTTACAGATGTGTTTGAGTTTAGTTTGTATATCATGTGGCCAATTTTACTAGAGATAACTTAAAGAAATACTTAAATCACAATTATAAATTAGGTAAACGAGGTATAACAATTGTTAAATTTCTTTTATGAACATTTTATTTTCGTCCCGAACTCCTGCACATAGCAACAATGGTTCAGTTCTCCATGAACGAGATATCAGCATTCGAAATCTTGCAGCGTCCAGAGTATACACAAATAGGTTAAGTTTTTTTTCCTATTTTTTATATATCGAAATTGTTGCATATTTTTAAAAAAAATAAAATAAAAACCAAATAACATGCTTCAGAGACGGCCTATCCAGTTATAGAAATCAGAAAAAAATCCACTTCTGTAAATCAAAAACATCCTAACAAAAAAAAAACACACATCCAATCTCTCTGATGTTCCCTTAATAATAAAGAGTAAAAAGATATATAAACAGATTTAAAGGTCATAAGTCATACATATCTAATACTTACAATCCATATTTAATACCAATCACTCTTTCAATCGGATAAGTATAATGAATACTTTAATTGAGAATTCCAAATTCTTAACGAATCAGAATATGTGATTAAAGATATTTAAGTATGAATAAATAGTGAACTTAAAAATTGAAATAAGAAATACAGGATAGAATTTAGATTTATTAGTGGAATGTCAATTTCTCGCCTTAATCATTTTTCATTCACTTATCAAATATAATATCTGTAACTACACAATTAATACAGTTAAGGTAAAAAAAAAAATAATATATATCAAAATATATATAAATATGTAACTTTGGATCCTATATGGATCATTCATCATATGTTTGGAAATTTTATAATAATAAAAATTTTCTCATCATGACTTTATGGAATTGCCCTGACTTTCAAGCAATATCATTCGTTTTAAAACTGCTATTCCAAGCTGCGCGACTCAAATTTTTTATCTCGCATGACATTCCTACTGACTTAATCGCAGAAAGTCGTGATAACCCTGAATATTTCTCATAGAGATTCGTTATTTATTTTAGATAAATATATAATAAATATTATAATATATTGAGATATTATTCTAATCATAATTTCATCTAATATCTTTAAAGCTAACAATATAATATTGGCCTGTAAGAGAAAAAAAAGTTATAAATAAATTTATATATAATAATATACTTTTAATTTAACATTAAAAAATTCGATAGAAATATATAATATATAATATATTATAATATACCATGCGGATCTGAAATATATATAATAATATATATATAATATATATATATCTTATATATTTCAAGGCATCTTTTTGCGAAATGAATTGTGATATTGTTAATGTTTAACTTTATGGTACTTTTGTCATATTGTCAAGGATATAGATGAGGGAAAAATTTTTTATATCAATTAAAATTGATAAGAAATTCTTACAATTAGTCACCACTGGGGAAAAAGCAATATAAATTAAAGAAATATAAATAGTTTAGGAAAGGATTAAAAAACTAGAAAATTAAAAAGAATAGAAGAAAATAAGGTCGAAATAATGTAGAATTTGGAGATTTTGGAAAATATCAGAAATTGAAAATATGAGGATCCTCTTTAAATAGATGAAAAAAAGTAACCCTATTTTTATTTTCTTTCTTATATATATGCTTAATCTATTTCTAATTCCTTCATATATAATCCTTTTTATCATTAATCATATATATATATTCTTATATATACTCTAACAAATCTCCTCTCTTCTCCTCTCCTCTCTTCTCTCTCTCTTCTATCTCTTTCTCCTCTTCATCTTCTCATTCTCTATCATGTTTCTCTATCTTCTCTCTCTCTCTATCTCTCTTCTCTTCCCTCTCTCTCTCATCTCCTCTCTCATCTACTTTTACATAAATTAAATTTACCCACATATCACGGGGTTTGCCTTTATACTTCAGTTAAGGGAGGGAGGTTAAACTTTTCAAATAGGACATTTATTATCTTTCCTTTGTAGTAATTCCGCAAATAAACGGGAATAATACGTTATATGAATACACATATTTTCAATAAATAATAAACGTTGGTTTATTAGGAACCACTATATTAATGCATTTTGGAAATATTGGAAATTATTTTAATAATTATATTTAACGTAAGGTAGCTTTTTATAAAAACGATAATTATTTTATTAAAAATAATTATATAAATCATATTACTACTATATGATAGTAGTAATAAAATAAATAAGAGAGATAAGCCATAAAAATTTAATTATTTCATTAATTCATATATAAATATGTGTTACATCTAGCGGTTAAAACGATAATGGGCGTTTTAATTGGCATATTACTCCAGATATTTCTAATATTCGCGAGGGAAAGAAGCCGGTCTCAAAAATCACTTCGACAGAGAGATCTTCTTTTTTGGTTTAATTTATTGAAAGGGTCAGGGTGTATAAATTACTATACATACGATCACCAATGTTGAGTAAATTTTTGACTAGTTGTGATCAGATAATACTTAAATTATATTTGCTCAGCAATTAATTAGTAAGTATTGCGTCGTTTTACAAATATGTTTGAAGAAATAAAGTTTGATTCATTTGACATAAAATAAGAGAAGTACATAGTCAGTCTACGTATATAAATTACCAAGTTCACTAAATTGATATAATTATTTTAATTCACAGATTCCTTTCTGAATATAAATTCCTTCTTTTCAATAATATATAGACATATTAACGAGAGGTGGAGAAGAGGTAAAAAATAATTCCGCTGAGCTCTCATGTGGCTCGCGGAAAGCCTGATAATTAGTTCATTTTATATTACATTATTTCTTTCCTTTTTAAGGTTTTTGATATAATTTCTGTAAAAATACATTAAATTTTATAAATATATGACATGTTTATAACTGCGTCTTAAAGAATAGAACAAGTCTTTCTTAAATAATAATATATATAGAAATTAATATAATATGGATTTTAGAGAAAACACATAGTGCACAGTCAAATAATATTTTAATTACATTTGCAAACGTTGATTATTTACTAAAAATTTTGCTATATTTTTTATATATTCATTTTATTATTTATGCCAATATATAAATTATAGAGCATTGAAAAATAAATGTGAATAATTATGACAATAATTTTAATAATTTCTATATTAAATATTAAATAATATTTTTCAAACTTTTTAATTACAAAAGGGTGCATTATTTATTATATATATTACGAAGTAGGCCTTATGGTTATAACGCACATTCACGTAGTAAACTTTTTTGATATCGATAAATAATTGTTCTAACATAATATATTATAATATTTATAATATAATTTAATAGTACAATATCATAAATTTAATTTACTAATATATTAATTAAAAATTGTTTATAGGGCTATAATATATATATATATAAAATAACAATAAATAATAAATTTAGTCAATCATTTTTAATCAATAAATAGAGCTCTTATTTATTTTTTATATATATCTGATATGTTGTAATATTACTATATAATACGCACATATTCACGTGAACTTTTTTTTATTTACCTTATACATATGCATAGAAGAAAGAATTTTTTTAGTATAGAGATAAATATTAACTTAATTAAGAACAAACATGTAACTTATAATTGACAGTTAACATATCATACCAAAATCTAAAACCTATTGCTAATTAATAAAGGAATAGTCAACAAAAAGTATTATATATATCTTGTAAAACTTACCAACAATTAAACAATGTATTTAAGCATTTATTCTTTTACAAGAATTTTATACTGACGAAGCCTATTATTACCCGAACCAGCGTCTTACCCATGGAAAATCCTTTTACTGTTAATTACTTAACAAACAAATAATTCTAAAAGTTAATATTTTCAACCCAGACCATGTGAGCTTTTTTCTAACTTAACCACAAGCACAGAAATCATTGTAATTAGAAAATTAATAAACATTTAAAACACTAAAGCGCTTAACCACTAATTATTAATACTTTAATTATACATATATCTACTAACCCACTTATTCAATGCGGAACTATATTGTATTAAAAAATTTATAGCAATTGAAACACTTTTTTAAACCCCAATTATAGCGTCACTCATCAACGTCAAAATAATTACTCATTATGTTAGAATTGTCATAGCAGAGATCACGAGGTCTTAGAATTTTTTTGCATAAAAAAAAAAAAAGAGATGTCTATAACCTCACAAGCAGTGAGAAATACTTGATTTTTCACATAGCTTAGAGTGTTGAGAGTATACTAATGATCTCACAACATAAATTCTGTATTAGGTATGTATATGGTCTAATAAAACTCCATATAGTCCTGCATATTGCTTTTGTAAAAAGTCACAACACTCTTCACGTATAAACATACGTCGTGAACTATAGTTTTATTGATATATTGTGTGAATATTAATAAGCTATACATCTTATGTTTATATAAATAAGTGTCACCAAATTCGGTTGTGTTGCCTCTCCGTACAAGGCTCCTTCCGTGATGGCTTTCCTCCTCCATTTTTGCTTTTACTGAATTAATTTTTATAAATAAAGTATTTTTAGGGTTTAATTTTATATTAATCTAAGTTAAATAATTTTTTAATTCGATAATTTTAAATTTAGTAATTTTCAATTTTAAGTATAGATATATGTTGAAAACAAATAAATAGTAATTCATATTCATAAAAATTTAACACTATCAAAATTTCTCATATTCTAATAAGATATAATTTCTTATGTAAAGTTATAGATTAATTTTCTCCTCGTCACTCATTCTTCTCTAAAAGCTAGGCAAATTTCATTGTATAAGCATCATTGCATACTTTTACATATATATAATATATATATATATATAATATAATATTTTTTTATATATTATATATTAATTATAGTATATATATATATATATTATATATATATATATATATATATATATATATATATATATATATTATATAATAGTATATAATAATAATTACATGTTATGTAATAAAAACCCACCTGTTTTTGTGTATATGTATAAATAAATCCCTACTACTCCATTAATCTCATATATAGTACGTATAATTATATAATGAACTTCTACGTAGTATGAATGTGTGTTCTATATATTACAACAAAAATATAGAGTGAATAAATTCCTTATCTTTACCTCATTCTGCGTGTGCTATGGTTCGTTTTCTAAAAAGTTCTTTATAATGGCTTCTAATCTGTCGTCTTTCTTCTTTGATATTTCTTTGAGTGAATATTTATGTTATAAGATAATTTTTCAAAAATAAATTTATCACTAGACTTTTTAGAGTGAGTAGACTTCAATTTGACTGAAGCTGTACAAGTTAACGTAAGATGATATAATCTGATGAAAGTTTAGAGCAGATATAAGTGATTGAATTATGTAATTATAGTGGTAGTAATCCTCCATCATATTTTTGACTTATTCTATCTCCAGAACTAAATTTTCATGATATAATTATTATTGCAGAGTTTCCCATTATTCATAATCTACACAATCTATAACTCTATCCATATACTTTATTTGAGTATTCTCCTCAATAATAATATAAAATCCATTGTATATATGTAATAAAAAAAATATCTATTCCTATCTCATATAATTAATTTATTGAGAAATTTTCTAGAGTTATCTTTAGCTATAGGGGCAATAACTCCTGTCATATCCATATATGTGTGATGATTTTCCGATCTTTTATTCCTTACTGTTATTCAGTTGATTTATGTTGGTCTTTAAAAAAAAAAAATATATATAATTAAATTGTAATAATTCTATAATATATAAATAATAATATAATAAATAAATTATAAAATATATGTAACATAATTATATAAATTAATATAAAAAACACTTTTATTTTTTTAATCTCTTTTGTTATTAATTATTATGACTCATAATTTATATTATTTAATTAATTTATTGATTATATTATATTGATTAGTGTCTAACCCTATGTTATATTAAGGTATATATATTTAGAGTATAATCGATTACCTGATTTAGTGATTTTATTATATTATAACGGTGATTATTATATATCTGAGTGAGTGCACTACTACTCTATCCTTATTGAGTGATTATATTTTATTTTATTATATTATATTATTATTAATGATATTGATTGATTTATGTTCCCCATTACCCTTCCTATTATTCTAGAGTGTGTCATTAATTACTCTACAATATTACCATTACATAACAATCTCTTTAGTGTCTTTTCTATAAATATTTTCTCTGTGCAGACTTAAACAGACTGCAATTTATTGAGCTAGGCTCTCTCAAGTTTCAAAAAATACAGATATTGTCTATTTGAAATAGGTGTTTTATGCGAGTGATATCCCGAGGTGTTGAGGAATACTGAGAGTAAGCTATAGCTAAGGTGATATAGGTGTTATAGTGCGGTGTCGGAGGCATATACCGCTATTCTAACACCTTAGCTCAATTTATATTTATTTATTCAATATGAGAACATGTTACTCTAGAGTTATTGAGTTGTAGACTATTATGTTATTTATGATGGTACTACTTAGCGTAATCAGTATTAAGAATATATACTATTTTTAATTACCGAGTTGAGATTGGTGAGCTAGAGATTCTTATATAGGGCATTTTGCCACTGGTGTATCCTCTCGTGATGCTACTCATTGATTACTATTTATTAGGTTTTTTATAAATTTGTGTTACTAGTTTTAATAATTAGAAGACATGTATTACTATTTCATAATACTATATAGCCTTAATACTGTCTCTGAGATATATGTAAGAAAGATGTACTGTTCCTGACTCTAGTTGTGCTCGCAGGTGATGTTGCGTCTGTCGAGTAGTCTACGTTACACATATTGATAGGCTTAGAAGGCGTTTGAACACGGAGACAGTTAGAAAAGCTGCGAGAAGATATAACACAATGAGACCCTCAAGAAGTGATGTATTGCGAGATTAACAAATTATGTATTCAAAGTGCACATTTAAAGCACGAGATAGGAGATATCCCGAAAAACTTTTAATCACCATTGCGACTGGCAGACAGATATTGGACAGTATCATCCATAGTGTAGCTACATACCTGGCACTATGTGCTAGAGCGTTCCAGTGGGTACTGTAATATAATAAGAGTGTATTGATTCTCTAGTGGTAATGTTTGGAGTAAACTTCAAGTATTTATGAGCGCGTCTGAGGAGGGACGCAGCCAGAAATCTGCAACAGATATATTCCGCAAGGAAAATGTGTGTACGTTCTTAAAGACTATACTTTGAGAGAGGGAGCGAGCGGAGTCTCCATTAGATAAAATTTAAAGAAGAGAAAGCACGTGAGAGGGTGCCGGCACGATAATTCGTGAGAGACAATATTAAAGTGAGCTGTGTGTGTGTGGAATTGAACTTATGGCTAACCAAACAGTTATGTCTATTAGAAACTCGTCTTAGCTTCTCATATATTCTTTGCGGTCGCTACGACAGTATACCTTGTGCACTCGAGGAAATTGCTTTCAAGATCAGCTAACCAGACTTAGATATGTGTGCGAAATATTCTGCTATAGTTGCTGGGAGCATTATGTGTTTGATTATAGTGAGTGGTGAATAATGATAATATATTCTCATAAAAACCTATTCAAGGAGAGGGGGTGGTGAGGTGTGAGTGTATATAGATGATAGACGAATAGAATGTATCAATGTGTGGTGGGGTGTGTTCTGTTGATAGGTGGTGTTGGGTGGATGTAAAACTGCCGAATGCAGATAGAATGTGTACTAAGTGTCTCCTGTTAACTCAGGCGTTCGACGATTCATCCAGCTACCAAGATTTGTTATGACTCTCTAATACTCTATTCATAAATTGCGAAGACGAGTACATATTGCCTCAGACAAAACGAGCGAAAAGAATACTAAGAGAGATTATATATATATTGTTTTTGATGAGATGTTATTTCTACTCTCTCAAACGTTTATAATTAATCCTATTTTTCGTGTAAATCTTGTCATTGGTTTATTAAAAATATAATTACCTCATGTTAATACCATTTACCTATATCTATATTAAATAGCGGAGCTCACTAAACAAATACAAATAGGTGAACAAGCTCTAAGCACCGGCAGCAATATATATTTGTGAAGGTGTTATCTGTATATTTTAAGCGAGTATACCATAGGCAGGTGTTTTATATATATTGTGTTAAAATTTTGCTTATGTCTAACTATAAAAAATAGAGATTATCATAATAATGTGTAATACTCTCTATGAAAACCATCTATGGTTTCCTTGGGTGATTAAGAAATATAAGACCTTTAGTACTAGAACGCGTTCATTAATGAGATATTATTATATTTATACGTCTGACTATTGATATCAATATAGTGAGTATCCTAATAGTGTTATTCTTATCTCTACCAATTAGAGTAGTATGAATGAAATAGTTAATAATATATTTTCTATTTAATACTGGAATCACATAGTAAGTATTAAATTGGTGATTAGTTATCTTGGATCCAATTTGTATAATATAAAGGAGCTAGCGATTATAAGTACGTATTATCGATAAATATCCATCTACCTTGCATCAGTTATATTTCACCATAAGCGTGAAACTACTACTCTTATTACAAATATATAATAAAGCAATTTTATATATATATATATCACTATATATTATAAATTATTATTATATATTAATATATTATATATATATATATATAATATTTAATATATAATATATTATTAATATAATTATATTAATATATATATATATATATATATATATATATATTATATAATATTATAATATATATATATTATAATATATATTTATAGATAATTAATATATATATATATATATATATATTATATATATTATCTTATTTGGTAATATATATGTGTAAATATTATATATATATATATTATAAGTATATAGTATAATACAATTGAAACTTTGTGAATTTCAATGAAGTAAGTGTGTGAGTGTGATAATGAAGGATAGGAATTATCAGAGTCAGGATATTACCCTTGGGATCTAGCGTGATATGCTGATAATACATCCATGTTTCTGTCAATAAATACGTTAGTTATATGTGTTGTTTCAACAGTGATATATAGCAGTATTTGTATGATTATACCGATATGATGTATATGAAGTCAGTAAGATGTGTATCTGGTGTACGTAAAAGGTTATCAGAACAGCAGTTTCGTAGGTAGTGTTTGCTAAGGTAGCGTCAGTTGTGAGTTTAAGTGAGCGTTGATTCTTGTATGAATCAGTTATAGTCTATATGTGATATAGTGTATATATAGATGATGGTTCGATACGTTACGTGAGGATGAGAAATGGTATATGATGTAATGAATTTAGGGATCCATTCTTGAGGTTGCTGCGCGAGTAAGTCGTAGTAGTTCGTGAGGGAATCGATGCAGCGTTTCGTAGATCGGAGTGAAGGAAGGTGCGACCGAAAGACTCAGAAGCGTTGAGAGTCTAAGATTCGGTATATAAATCAGCGGTATTATAATAAGTTACCGGAGTCATGGGTGTCAGAGTCAGGAGAGCCAGAAGAGTTTGGAGGTATTCTAAAGATTCTCGGATATCGACGGTATCACCTATATATATTATGGACATGCTGATCGTGAATTAGGGAGAGCTACAGTGAAGCTTTGTGAGAGTTCAAATGAATCGGTAAATCGGTAAGTGACTCAAAGTGATTTCTATTGATAGTCTGGTATATATAAATCAGGAGAATTGTGAATGTCATTGGGGTTTAGGCGTATACAGCCTGAATATTGTGTGAGGTAAGGCTTCCGTCGGTGCGTTGCTAAGTGATAGGTGATGAGTTGAGTTAATATCGTAACAGTATTCGGTTCACTAGTTTACATCTATATTCATATGTATATAGGTACTTATTTATTTAGCGAGTTAAAACTATGGCCAAATGCATCTTCTTATATTATTTATGATATAGGTCATTGTAAAATGTACTGATACAAAGTTTCATATATATTGGTAGTATATATATATCATTATTTAATAAAAATCGCGGAAGTTGAATAGGATATTTAATTTTTTATTATGTTGTTGATTATTTCTTATTATGTTCTAATACTATACTTTTTAATAGTCCCAAATATTTATAAACTATAATATTTATATATGTTCTGCATAATTTTTTTTCCTTATTATATTCTCATACTATAATGACCATAGTATGTTAACTCTATTAGCAGTTGTTATATACTTATTATATCAGGTGATACTACTTCTCTATCGGCTCGAATTATTCATGGCTGCAGTTATTATATATACGGTATGAAGGTAGAGCGAATGAGGTAACCACTTGTAGTATTAGTACTACCTTACATAGGATCTTAATTGGTGTGAGAGATAGCCTACATAGACAAGTATTGCCATGACAGCGGCACGAAGTTTATTTTAGAGTGTATTCTGTAAAGTGCGATAGATACGATAATCAGACTCCTCAAGTCCGTATAGATTCCCGAGTACTTGCTTAAACAAGTGAGTGAGAGTGCAACGCCACATCTAACTCTTATCGTGTTTATATTTGCCGTAAACTTCAAGGAAGTATAATAGGTGTCATTGACTGGATGTACTGCATAAGTGGTGAGTATAGTGATAAGTGCGAGGTGGTATATATATATAGTCAGTATGCATCTTCCCAAACACGGTAATCTACGCCATATAGGCTACGATGGCTCGATATGGAGTGGTCTAATCGTATACCATTACGACGACCAATGGAGGAGAAGGTTTCCGTACAGTCAGAGTTACTGTACTTGGGTGAGTCCTACTATTCTTGTTATATATATATACTATATATATATATTATATATATATATGTTAGAACTATATACCGGTTCTATATATTAGACTGATAACTAACTTGTACTAATGATGCGTTGGCAGGCTTGATACCGGAGGAACGTCGTAGGGTGGAGGCCCGCTTCCACCCTTTGTGATAATGTAGGTACGATTACTTCTGAGTTCCTGACCAGCGCAGAACTCACTGGGTATATTATTCCGCGTGACTAATCCTACTGAGGTGTTTCCACTTGCTCGAATCATAGGTTGCTGGAGTAAATCAGTGGTAATAGTTTATTTGTTGTGGAGGTCCGCGGTATGAGTTATTGGATATTTATGATATTATATATAGGCGACGGTTAAGTAGTATAATTTATCCTCTTACGTAAGCACTATTATCGAGGGACTGAGTGTAGCTAAGTTGATCATTCACTATATTCTAAACATTTTATTAACTGTGAGCATATACGTTATTAATATTATACGTATTTTGATAATATATAATCCTTACTTGCTATACACAAAATTCCATTACATAGGGCTATATATATTATATAGTACGCCTATTCCATAATCATATGTAAGGGTCAGTGAGTATATATATCATAGGTATGCAGGATGCAGTTGCCCTTTGTACCAGATTATCTATCTGACGGTAAGTTCCAGTATTGATTCATATAGCGGAATCAAATAATTCAAGGAAGTAGTGATAGAAGGTTAAGGGTCGAATACTAGGGCTCCGTAAAGTTGGGTATATATATATATATATATAATATAGTATTATATATATATATGGATATATCATCGAAGGCTAAAGAGCTGTATGGAGCTACGCTGGTTCTCTGTATTCTCAGGTACTAGGTATGGGTCTCATGAGTATCACGTTTGTGAGAGGATGATAAAGAAGTGAATGAGAGAGAATGCTTCGAGGCTTGTCGTTCCGACCGGTTGTACTATAGGTCACCGAGTGTACGGATTTAGGAAACGTGAGGCAGGGGAGGACACGCTAGCTGTGCTATATACTGATAGATGAAGGGTAGGTGCGTTGGTATATCCTATCCCTTAGTCTTACGTATAGTATATTAAATGTATTACGCACTATCTGGAGCCAGTAACTATAATGAATACCGGGTATTTTAGTGGTTATGGCGAGAGGATGCAGTGAGTGAGGTAGAGAGTAGGCTCTACCTCGCGCACAGTAGCGTCGTTGTCTACTCGAGTAGTATGCGGGGCGGTAGTAGCTCGACTAACCAAGCCTCAGAGATACAGAAAGATGTGAGCCTAACTCTCCTGAGGTAGGTCTAGTATAGGTTGATACACCTAGGGGGTGATCCTGGAACTGAGGGCCAGGGGTCGTGGACAGTATGAAATGATCGTACGGTAAGAGTGAGTTATTAAGGATGTGTTAATAAAACGTGTTTTTTTTTAATATCGTTTTTTTTAAACATCGTTTTTTTCGTTTTATTATTATTTTTTTACTGTTTTTTATTCATATTTTATATATATTTGAGGGGTTTATATATTTATTTGATATTTATTATTTTATAAATTCTTATTAATAATTATATCATAACATTCTTACATAAATATTATTTATTTATTAACCTTTTATTTTAATATTAGAGGTAATAATTTTAGTAGAAATACTGTTACTAGATAATATATATTAATATTATATATATTATATTAATAGAATATAATATAATACATTAAATGGTTTAAGTTGATATCTCATAAATAATTAATTTATGAACAATGGTACTGAATAAGAAAAAAAAACCACCTGTATCCATTCTTCTATTTACTGTATTAAGGTAAAATCTAACATACAAAGTTAAAAGTGAGAACTCTCTGCTATAAATTGTTCTTCATCTGTAGTGATGGGTACCTAAAATAATATGTTCAAAGGTGATAATAGTAAGAGAACAACATCATATCATGTAATTAGTCAAAAAAATGCTATATATTATATATATAATAATATAATATTAATATAAGACATTCATGATATAAAATATGAAAATACTTTGGAAATCCAGACATAGAGTAGTAAGGATGTACGCAAAATTCAAGGTAAAAATAGGATAAGCAAATGTAAAGAAATGCAATATGCTATCTATATTGCTAGAAAAGTAGCTAACATAATAAAATAAGCTCCTTATCAGTTGACACTTGATTCCTATCACTGATATAATCATGATTATGTTCATAATTGCTCAATGTGTAAGACAATAAATATGTATTAATATATATTATATATAATATATTATATATATACTAAAATATATATAAAATTTGTCGTCGTAACCATTATAGCTCATATTATATATATAATATATATATAATTAGGTATCCACAGTAAATGGAATCCAGAAACACTTGTAACTTTATTATGCATATAATAACATTAAGCTAGTTATAGGTAGACATCAGTAGTTAACATTGATGCTCCATATAAATAGTGTTGGCGGTATGTTATATTGTTAATATCGTGCCTCGCCTCATGTATATACTATAATAAGGTTAAATGACCAAAGGCACGGAACTATCAAACCATGATTAGCGTAATTGGTATACGTAGGAGTATATAAATATAGGTGTGTGGGGCTTGTATGTGAACTAGTATGTCCATTTCAGGTGATTAGTGAATTTATATGCTAATATATACCACGCCGAATAGGAATTATAGGAGGCTGTACGAACTATATGATAGTCACTATGATTTGAGAGTAGTCATGACGGACATGAATTACCACCCTCCCGTATTGAGTACTTAGTACTAAGTAGGTTACTGAGGTGATACAGTATGAACTCGTACAGATGGTTTAGTTGAGTATGACTACACAACGCATTTGCTAACTCAGGGTTCGTGACCTCAGAGTTATGATATACTTATATACCAACGCAGACTAAGGGGCACGTACAAAGTCGTAGCTAGTATATATAACTAGGGCCAGGGCTAAAGCCATACTCGCACACGATTGAGACGTACCGGAAGACCGTTTTATGCCGTATGATATATGTGGACCGTAATGGAAGAAGCCATAGAACAAACAGCAAATTACCTAATTTCTCTATTCATCTTACTTATCTCTGCTCTCTTCTCTCTTCATACTCTACTTCTCTCATCTCTTCTACTACTCTACTCTCTCGGTATTATCTCTTATTACTCTCTATAATCTTACTGATATTCGGTGCGAATTACTTCTATATCTCTTGCATCGTCCTATTTCTCTATTGTTGCTAGATGGTGTGCTGAAAAGAATGGAGTTCTATATAGAGATCAAGAGTATAAAGTGTTTTATGCGTTCAGTTCATAATTAGTGTTAAGGTTAGTTTTGAGAGTGTAGTATAAGGAGCTAAAACGTCATTTAGTGGCAACGTTCATCGCGCAATCTTGTATGCTCAAGAAGTGATATATTTGCCTAAAAAATGATAAATATATCTTAAAGAATTCAAATACTAATACTTAACTTTACTCTATATATCTGAATGAAAGGTGTAATATCCTAATTTAAAAGGATTTTCTTTATTCATAAAAATATACTAAACAGCACCTTGATTCCCAATATTATTTATTAGGTAAAACTATTAACTCTATCATTATCTTGTTATTCAATCATCAAACTTGGCTATATAAGTTCTTTATAAAAAATTAAAGATTAGCTCTATAATATTTCCTAATTTAAATGAATTGTTTCAATAAGTATAATAATTATATATATTAATTTGTTATTTATGATTTAATAATATAAATGTTATAATTGAAATCTAATTGATGTATATTTTCTTATTAATTATTGATTATTCTATTTTCGATAACTATATTATTGATTATTATATTACTATAATTTATATTTTATATATTAGATATTTTATATAAAATTATTTAATTATTTAATTATAATTATATTATTATATTATTAATTATATATTATTATTATATTATTATTAATATATATATTATTAATTATATATATAATTTAATCAGTATATAATCAATATTATTGATTTATTATTTTTACTGATTATTTATTTAATTATTTAATATATTAATTTATTATCTAATATATTTTTATAAACATATATAATTAAAAATTATATTATAATATAATTATAATTAAAGAATTATATATATATATAATATATATAAATTTATATAATATATTAATATTAATAATAATTAAATTTTATATATATATATAAAATTTATAATTATTAATAATTATTAATATAATTTAATAATCAATAATTATATATATATTATTAATAATTATATATACATAATTAATACTTAGAATTTGTAATTAAGAAACTAATTGCATCAAATCATTAAATATACAATTATAATTACTAACAAATTGGCTATAATTTATAACATATAATTATAAATTTTTCATATTAAAATTTTCTGTCTATTAGGTATCAAGCTTATCAGAAGGTCTACCCCAATTTACTGAGCAAGGAAAAGCTATGATGAGTAATTGATAAAAAGAAAGTATTAAATGAGGTGTATCGAGAATTGGTGAAAAAATTTATTCATCTAGTCAGTATGGACAGAGATTCATTACTAAGATATTGGTAATTATTACTCACTCTCTCTT